>CAWUPM010000731.1:0-117275 GCA_963924295.1 Dioctria rufipes | reverse complement strand
CATATTTTAATCCTCGCAATAAATTAAATTAATAAAAGAAATTTAGGTCTTAAATATTTTCTCCCACAAATGTGCGTAACATGTTAATTAGTTTCATAGAGTTTTATCTCCATGAAATTAAGTACGGAGTCTTATTACTTTATTACTTTATGAGACTAATGTCTCCAATTTATGGGAAAATTCTCGTTCCCATGTGGTAATGGAGGTATCGTCTTTGGTCTTGACGTAACACGCACATTGATCTTCAACGACTCCCATTTTCGTCAGTCGCATAATTGCTGGAAAGTTTTTTTTGTATTATCTTATAAGACCGCATCATATAAAATTAATCTTGCTTCTGTTTGAATATTATTTAGTTATCATTTGCAAATTTGGATTTGATTTAAATAGACTTACTTAAATTCGGTCGATCGACTTTTCGTTAATGAAGTTCTGGTACGGAACCCTGATTTCACTAGCTGAATCAGCTCTTAATGGTTTTTTTTATTACACTCGCGATATTACAATTAGTGATGGGTCGGTCGCGAACGGTTCGGTCGTTTTGACCGTTTTGCCTCAAAAGACCTGAGTCACCGTTTCAAAATCATATCGGTCAATCGGTTATGTAGATTCAAGGAGAAAAAAAACTGCTTTTCTTGACTTATTTGATAAAGCCATATTTTCAACCGATATTAAGCTTTTTATTTACAGGGCTATGTGTGCAGAGATCTTTAGCTAATATTTTTCACATTGAAATCCAACTTTTGCGATCTACATAATTCATATTGTATATATTCCACCGTCAACTCTGTTTCGGCAGCGTAAGAAATAACAAAAAGTTGCTACTAGGCATTCGGGGATCCTTTCCGAATTAATTTTTATTGATACTAGTCCCTCAACTGCCAAGTCTGTCGCCAAATCGTAGTTTTGGTATTTACGTCCCTTCAGAAAATGCAAAAGGGTGCAAAGGGGTGCCAAGCCAATGCACGTATTTAAGAAACATGATGGATAATCTTTGTAGTTAACAATATTAGTATATATTTTCTTGCTCTACCGGCAATGATCGACTTGGGAATTAAAGTTCGGTTATGCACGCACACACACTTAAAGCGAAATAATTTTGATTTGTATTGTAGATTTGTAATTATCATTTCGTTAGAAGCGTTTTCTTAAGGAAAACTTATTTCTATGCCTAAAAAATGAAATAAACAAGCAAATTTCTGCATCACTGAACACTGATTTAGTCATTTAGAGAATGCAGCAATTTTTCATTTGGTAAATGATTACTTTAAGGCCAACCGGGTTGCCTTGCCATGCGCCATTTCAGCAGCTGAGCAGTTACAAAGGCACAATTTTGAATGTGATTGCTTAACACATATCAGTCGCGAACGGCTGCAAAATTGATAAACTAAGAGCACATTTGGCTAGGAGTGTTGCTCTGACATGAACGATTCAATGAGGTATGTAATTTTAGGGTATTACAAGATTATTCCCAACTCACTCAAATGACCCAAATGACCGAACCTTTTACATGAGTTACTTATATCAAAAGACCGCATGACCTGAGACACCAAAATGACCGCTTTTGCCCATCACTAATTAGAATCACTTACCGATCACACCGCAATTTCTATTTTATCCCGAAAATATTTTTACCTAGCTTCGGAAGTACAAAAGCCATAGGCAGACAGGATAGAATGTCATGACGGTAAAATGTGTCCAAGTTATATTGCTTTGAATTGTCAATAATAAATGTAATGCGAGGCGCGTACCTTAAAGTTTGGACCATTATCAAATAAGACTTAAATTTACATTTTGGGAAATAAGGACAATCTCTGTTCGATATGCCTACATTGAAGGTGTTTTCCTTTAAAAGTCATCCTATATATGATGTTGAAGTCCTAGTTTGTAGCGTTTAGCGGACAGATATAAATAACTTTTTATTTTGTTAAATATTTTTAGCCTATTCCCGTATTATGGAGTTGATGTTTTATTGATTATTCGAAATTATTCAAATATCAATTGTTCCTTGCGTGGCGACTCAGTATAGATTTAAGACGGTTATCAGCTTTTAAATACCTCTTAGTTTGCAAAACCACGAAAATATATCCGTAGTCCTTGAGTTGACTCTACAACTCATTGAATCGCTTGCATTTACTCCAATTCATAGACTATTTCACATTATTTAACACAGTATTTCTAAATCAGCTATTCACAAATTCGAAATTCTGACGTTTTCCTGAATTAATCCGAGGTTCAATTAAATTAAAATACATTATAAAATATTACATAAAAGTGTCTAATAAATTTAGATATAAAAATTATTTAAAATTTATTGATTGGTCATTTTAAGTGAGAATAATTTATGCTTTAGATACGAGAGTGGGTATATACATAATCGTTCATATGCAGAAGCTCTTCTTTATACTCGTGGCCCCGAGATGCCTAAATTTTGAATTCATCAAATGCACTTCTAACTTACTCCGTACATTTAGTGAAACTATGAGGCTCCTAATGCTGATAAATGCGAACGGCAGCAAAACCTAGGTTTCGGTTTAATTTATTTTCATCCATAATCGATTGGAGCAAATTGTCTGATGACTATAGAAATTGGTGCTATAGCATTTTGCTTCTAATGAATTCATTTCGTATATAGACCATGGAGTACCACATATCTATACACGGTCCTACAGCCATACATATGTATCAACGAATTGTTGCAATGCTTGTAAACTAATTTCTACATATAACTTTAGAAATACTATATAAGAATAGATGTATGTGTGCCCAGAATTTGAATACCCCCCGCCCTGCCACTAATTGGAGAAATGCCAAATGTTTCACAATATAAAATCGCCAGGTTTAAAGGCTTCCCGGTATTTAATTCTACCCGAATGGAATAAATCAATTCGATATGGAGGTCAAATGGCATTTCAAATAGTTCTGAATCGTTTATGAGTAAATCTCTTTCAATATAATGAATAGAGTTGCCAGTAGGTATGAATGTTTGTACAGGATAAAAGGAGACTGTTGGAAAAAGTATTACACGAACTTTATTTCTTGTATAGAATTCAAAAATGAAATGAATAAGCATTGTGAAAGGTTTCGTAGAATAATTTGACAACAAAAGTTCGCTGTGATTTGCGTGATTTTACTATTTCGTGCAGCCGACAGACAGAGCATGCTATTTTTGCATGTCCAGATTAAGGTCATTTTCATGTTTTCCGCAATTTATTCATGTTAATTTCACTTCAAAAATTAAATAAACGAAAATATGAACGAAACATTAAAAACAAAAACTATTAAAAACTATCTAAAACTATTACAAGGTTAACAAGCCCTGGACACTTTTTAACAATTAAACTAAAGGATATTTAATGTGAATAGTAATACAAAGAAATATTTTTTTGGTAGAAATCTTGGTATATAAGTCAATAGGCGTGTGTTATACCATCAAAAGCGTAATGGGCTCAAATGTTCCTTTGATATGGTCCGGCAGTGTACTTTTCATCTAGTTTTCCTTTTTGGTTATTAAAACTTGTTTTCTCCCATACATATTACCTTCTACTCTACCTGAGAAAGATAACCACAACCAAAATTGTTCCATTGATACAGTGCGCTTTTTTTAATAACCGACAGTTGGCAGCCCCATTCTTAGAATACCTACAGTAACCTAATTGGATACGTGCTAATAACGGCGAAAGGTAGATGGAGAAGGCTAAGTGGTTTTCCTATGCTACCAAGAAGAATGAAGACAGAAAAAAATCTTCTTCATTACTTTCTCCTGGAATATACCCTCACATATAGTAATTATTTTGCTCTTCTCTTAGTAGTCCCATATAAATATTAAGTAAACCGAGAAAATCAATGAGAATACCTTGAAACATAGAGTCTTTTACAAAACACAATATTAGCCATTTTCTTCGGAGAGTATAACTTTTTCCAGCCTAAATGTATACATTTTGCATTATAGGCTGCAAAATATTCTGCCAATCCAATCTACGAAGAGGACTCCTAGTGAATTTTTTTTGAATTGATTCAGCTCGAATAATGAGTAGATATACCGTGAAAGGGTTCCAAACTACTGAAAATTGAAACATATTCTAAAATAGGTCAGACTAAAGAAATAATATAAGGCTTACAATGTAAATTGGTCATGAAATCAGTGGAAGGACGCTTAAGAAAACCAAACATTCTAGATGCATTGAGCTACCAAACTTATTTTCAAAAATGACCTCTAGGGGTTTGGTCTATCAATTGGTATCCTGTATAAAGTGCATAACTAAAATATAAAGGCTGATAAATGCGGTGAAATTTGAAAGTTTTACACTTAGCAGAATTCAAAATTAAAGCTCATAAGAATACACCAAATAGAAAGTGCATAAAGATTTCATTGAAGGGCGTACGCAGTCAGAAAGATTTTTATGGTAAGTAAAGCAAACATCTGATTACATAATCTGCATATAGCAGAGATTCTGTAAAATAGAAAATCGTCGTGACCCAATATTCAATTGGTGGAATTGTGACATCACGACTCGAGCTAGCAGCAAGTGTATAGGTAATTAAACGATTTGCAATAACTAAGCATTTTACTTCGCACAGTAAAATGCCTGGAGATTGATAATTGTTTACTTGAAAACTGTCGCATTCACTGGTATATGCAAATGGGCATTGAGTTATGTTAAGTAATTCACTTCGCATAGTGAAATACTAAGCTGAGCTTACTGTTTGTTTACATGCAGTATTGGGGGCTCCAGCTGTCGGCAGTGAATGACGTAATACTTTGTAATTATGATTATAATGTATTACGCTGGTCACTGGGTCAAAGTCGCTTCCACCTGGTTGAATGGAGGTGAGCACGGTCAATTCGGTAGATCAGGTTGCTTAGTTAGAAGTCGGACTTTATTTTGAGATAACGGTTCGGTGTCTAATTAATTAGTTTAAATTCGGGAGTTCGATCGCAAGTAACTGGTGTCTGCAATAAAACTAATTTAAATAAATTAAGTATTATCTTTGAATTACGCAATATTTTACTGGAGACACGACAATACGACTCTCTTGTGGCGCACCAGACAATCAAATTTAAAGCGTTGCATTTTCGGTAGTTTTTTACGCCCCTTTATGACGAAAGTACTAAATGTTTGTTTTTAAGTAATAGTATGCCGGCTGAAACTTTTTTTTTATAAACAGTTGACATAATATTGAGTAGAAAGAAATATCGTCAACTTCATCTTGTAGGGTGGATTATGTATTGTATTGGATTGTATTTTCATAGCAAAGCAAATGAAATTTCGAAAATGGATTAAATCGTGCAAACCCCTTCTTGGTGGTGCTCTATAAAAATTTTGGTTTTTACGTATACTTTGAAAACAATCAGTTCTAGACGTTTTTATTGTATTGAAAATTTTTCAGAATATCAATTCCTATGAAATTTGTTATAATCATTTTTACTTTCCGACGAACCCTGCTAGAAAATATGCGAAAAACCATTTCAACATGCAAACATGCACAGATAGGCCACCATACGGAAGTACATACGGACATTCATCTATGGTATTATACATTGGCCAGATACGGATATTTGTATCATACTACTCGGCAAAATGAGTGCTCTTCAGAATGATTTAAAAATTCCAATGCACTGTAAATCCATTACCACATACAGCGAAAATAAACAAAAATCCGACCTATAAAGAAAAGAAAATGAAAGAAGAAATATAAATGCTCGATCTTAAGAAGAATGTGCAACATACGCAAATTCTGCTTTGCAAGCATAATGTTCTATTATGAAAATACCCATACCTGAGGTCACCGCTTTACCAAATTAACGCAGAGTGAATTATAAAGAATTTTAGTGATCAGAAATGCTGCCACTACAATTATGGTTTTAAATTTAGTTATTGCAATTATCATGTAAGAAATTTGTATAAATAACCAGCGAGTGATTAATAAAGACCAGAACTTATTTGACCGTCGAAATGTGTCTTTTATCTTCTCACTTAAACATCGGCATACTCTGACATCCAGTTAAAAAGTGGCATATTCTGTCTTAACATAAAAATACAGCGGTACACTCTGCCATCCCAATAAAAGCCCTATACTCTGCCTCTAACATATATATCAGCATACACTGCCACACTATTTATAAATTGGCACATCCAGCCATGTTCAGGCACAACCACTTTCTGATGGACACCGTCATGCTCAGCAATGAAATTCGTGCTTCAGTGATTTTTTTTTGTAAAGAGATGAGGCCTATTACTATTACATCCATGCCTAGATGCAAATAGTTGTTAATCTTTTTGATTCATTTTTATTCGATTGTTTTTATTTTTAATGTTCCGTTAGTTATCTGATAATTACCAGAATTTTGTGAGAAACCTAATTTCAATAATTTTATCAGCAGTTGCACTTGTAACTTGGCGTGTAATGAGTTCTTATAATAAAATTTACTTAATTGTTTTCTACATCTTTTTTTTATTCTAAATCCACCCGGACAATTATAAATCAGTGTTTCACCATAATCTGGCTGCGCAGATTACCTCTGGTGCCGAAACCCGGGACATTTTTTCGGTTTGATGTGATAATCACGTTAATCAAGGCAACGGATCGTATCGGTGTGAGTTTATACAAGTGGCAGCTTTTCCATTGTTAGTGACCATTCAGTTTCTAATTGGCGAATAACCAGTGAACTGTGACTGAGATAACTCCTATACGTGGAAGCTTTTTCACTAAAAGTAACTTCCTTATAATTAACAAAAGTGCACAGTGACTTGTGCTACTGGCGAATCGAATTAAGTACTTCAATCGAGAAGCTTCTTATTGTTATCTGTGCTAGAATTTATCCAGTAAAGCCCAAACTCTATCAATCATATCATCTAAGGGCAACGTGCGCAGTACTGACGTTATCAACGCGTGCGTCTATAAAAAATGCGGATCAACGGTGAATTATTAGCCGCTACTAGGATAACTTTAATGTAAGTCAGTTCCAATTTGTTATATACATACTAAAATGGAGAGAAGATTCTAGAACAACAAAAATCAGTAGCAAAAAATATTGTAAATTTTATATTAAATACTAACAAATCCGGCAAAGAAAAGCAAACTGAAGGCTTTCTTCGGGCAGGCTAGAATTGTTAAAAACATACAGGGACAAATATCAAAGCGTTCATGACACACTCTTAGCTCGGGCCACTCCAGCTGATTTAAGACATGAATATTTCAATACGATAGTTATGCCACGGTTGAAAATGCGAAAATTGTGGCGTCTTAATACATTTGTTAAACCCATCAACTCAGTTGGACAATTCTATCACCTGCAATACGTCTAAGCCAGCGCTTACCTTACCAAAAATTCAATTAAGTAGATTCGGTGCAGATCTAAAAAATGGCCAGCCCTTCACGACCTCTTTAAAAGTTTAATAGATTCCAACAACGAACGTACTGGCTCCCAAAAATTATACTATCTTAAAAGTAGCCCTTTTGGTCCAGCACATCAGCTTGTTCGAAACAGCAATAACGGACTCTAACTATACTGCTGCTTGGCAACTTTTATGCAGTCGGTATCAAAACGAACCTTTGCTTCCCTCAGCTTGCTTACATCGTTAGCAGCCATGAAAAACGAATCAGCAGAAGAACTGTGTAAGTTATATGATGCCACTATGGAAGCAGTAAAATCACTTGAGTCCTTAAAACGTCCCTTGCAGCACTGGGACGACTGGTTGATATTTATCACTGTACAAAATTTGGATCATTCTACTAGAGAGATTGGGAAAATTGTGTTTCATCTGATTCAAATCTCCCCACACATGAGGTGTAATAGCCTATGCAGAGATTAATCATAAAAAAGTAGAGGCGGTGCCGGTTTGGATGGGATAACTGAAACTCAGGGTATCTATGGCAGAAATAACAAGAATTTTTTATCCTTTCACAGGCCTTATTTATTGAAAATAATAATACAAAAAAATTCAACTCAAATAAAAAAAAACAAGTCCAAAAAAGACAATTTATAAATAAAATTCAAAGAGATTCAAAGAGAAAAAACAACAAAAATGTGAAGCAATTCAGCAGTAAATAATTCTTGTGGGCACTGCAACCACTTGATATAGTAAAGCTGATGTAGCGTGTAGCACTACAATGAAGCGTTTAGTAAAGTGCGTAAAAACCTGTTTTTAGTTGGTGAAGGAAATTGCTGCAGCACATGCAGATGGCGTGATTACGCAACCCCTTATTCTGGAAAAAAAAATGAAATAGGCTTAATTAGTTTTCTACTAATTGTATGTTATTTTATCAGTGTGGGCTCAAAACTGCCCTTTTTAAAGTACCGGTGTCAAATACCACCCGGTATTTTTGAAAAAAGCTGAAAAAATAAAGAGTTTATTTTATGTTGGGCGCAATACTGCTCTTAATCGCAGACTTATATCAATTCAGTACTATTGATCCGTCTGGATTGGATTCTCAAATCAGAATGCCAAATGCTTGGAGCAGCGCGCTTTATATACGCTTCGAAAGCATTGTGTTAAATGGGCTTCATCAGTTTTCATTGTGAATGAGCGTTGTGGTGTAGTATGGTGAGTATAGGCAGCTGTATGCTGTCTTCTCATTTCACCATTCCGTGCTGATGTTGTCGTTGTATGGTTTGATGTCGCTGTCATCTGAGCTGCTGGTAGCAGTGCATCAGATAAGTATTTATAATTTATATATAAAATATATTTTGCTTTGTGGTTTTTTTTTTGTTTATTTTCATGTTCCTACGAGTGTAGGGACGATTCTTGTGTAGCTGGGGAGACGGATTCTGCTACAGGTTATTAATTTGTGTTCTTTTAAATCATTTTTGTTATCTTTATAAGTTCGTGCACCGAACATGAGGAATTAGGTTCATTTCTCAAGCATCGAGTAACTACACTTGAGGTTGTAGGTGTGAGCTCAGGTTCGCAAAAAGAGCACACTAAATCCACTCCAACAAAATTCCTTACAAAACAGCATCTAATTAAAGTACATTTTGTCTCAAAATCATGAAAATGTCCCAAGTGTAATGGTAAACATATACTGCTATTCTGTCCGTCACTCAGACAACAAACCATTCTAACGACGCGATTTTGTGTCCAAGGAACATCTCTGTTACAACTGTTTGCGACCAAATCATCCGGTTTAAAAATTCCCTTCGGTGAATCGATGCCAGTATTGTAATCAGTTACATCACTCAATGCTGCACACAGAACATGCGCCAGATGCAGGTTCTTGATCTCAAGCTGTAGGTACAGGACCAACGCCCCAATCAAGAGCAGCTGAGACTGCAGCAGATACTCCAGCTATCTCTGCATCTTCGTCCACAAGAAGCGTCAAATCTGTGCGTTCGACGGAATCAGTTACTGCGCTCGCTTCAAATATCATATCTTGCTAACTACAGCAAAAGTTCGTCTAGATGCACCGTGTGGAAAGTTCTTCCAGAGCACTCTTCGATCAAGGATCACAAGCGACCTTTATATCCTTATTCGTAGCACCTTATCTGCACCTACCTCAGCTCCAATTGAACATACCAATTAAAGGAATTTTAGCTTCACATGGCCGATTAGTATAGTCGATGGTATCAATACGAATTCGGTCGCTTCAAGACCCAAGCTGTTCGCACAAAGCTTCCGCTCTGGTACTTCCCAAGCTTGCCAAAGTAGCAGTTCCAAAGCAGATTAAAACTTCAGATCTCCGGCATTTATATGTTCTCCAGCTAGCTGATCCTGCTTTTGGCAGTTCTAATAGCATCGATCTGATCATCTGTGCCGATATTTATCACTCTATTATATTTTAATTTATTCGAAAAGGAACGCCTGCAGCCCAAACGACCACGTTAGACTGGGTATTGTCAGGATCCGTTCCTTCTTCTAGTTATCATGGATCGCCACATGTTCACTGTTTCCGCATGACTACTGATAATTATGCTGATCAATTGGATCTATTACTACAAAAGTTTTGGAAGCTCGAGGATATTCCACCAACAAGTACTACATCATTATCAGAATCAGGCGTGTGAAAACTTTTATCGGGAAACAGTTCGACGTGAGCCAGATGAACGATATGTAGTTCGGCTGCTAATTCGCGTTGCTTATCAAGATCCTACCATCTTTGGAGACTCGAAACGAAGTGCAATACAATACCGACGGTATACGGAATTTATAAAAGAATATCATCAACTTAATCACATGGAGTTAATTCCCCCAGAAGAAAACAACTGGCAACCACCCTCTGTATTCTATTTACCGCATTGTTATGGCCCAGTATAAGGAAGATTCTTCTTCCAACAGCCAAGGGCACATTCTAGCGAAATAATCAGCAATTGCTCAACAATAACCTCGCATGGTATTGTTCTGCGACTGCCGGTTATTTTGCTGATTAGCCCAACAGTTGGCTGCTATGAGCGCTTAGTGGAGCAATCGACGATTACGATAATAATTTACCTCGCATGGTAATTGTTATGTAAGGCGATTGTTTACTACTAAGCGACTCAGGTACTGCAACCGGTAGAACAAACGGCAAGGTTGTTGTCGTTTGTTTACATCCGCGTTGTTAGTAAAGGTTACTTCCGAATATTGGTGCATAAAAGACCAATGACCGGTCTGGCGAGTGCCGTTCAGTGTTCAGTCGCGTCGTAACTTTTGTTTGAGGTGTCAAGTTGCCGTTCGGTTCTGGTTGGATTGTTTTAAATTATTAAGATATTTCAGTTTGTTTGAGTGAAATAAAGATTTAGATATTTGAAATTCGCTATTTGATTGCTTTGGGACACGACAGCATAATGGCATTTTGAAAGAGAGCGGTCTCAGCAAAAAACTCCTTGTGGTTTTTAATGGGTCATGCAAATCTAAGGGGGGATTAGCATTATACGACAATTTAGCAGTTGGACCTAAGCTACAATCTGATCTATGCGCAATCGTGTTGAGATAAAGAATGCATCTCCTAATTCTTGCTGCAGATATCCGAATGTTGTGTCGACAGATTCGAGTGAATAAAATAGATTACGATCTACAAAGGATTGTACGGAGAAAGTTTCCGTTAGATCCACTTAAAGAATTTAGACCGATCATAGTTACATATGGGACCACTTGTGGCCCTTATTTAGCCATTCGAACGTTGCTTCAGTTGGCTGAAGATGAATAATCTCGATATCCACTCGGTGCAAAAGTACTTCCAACCAGCTTCTATGTAGACGACGTTCTCTTTGGAGTAGACGATGTGATCTCAGCTTATAAGGCTCAATATGAATTACAGAAGATACTCCAGACTGGGGGTTTTCAGCTTCATAAGTGGGCATCAAACTCCGATGAAATCTTACAACGGCTCAATCCAAAGTTACCACAAACTAATTTAAATCTAAATAATGATTCAGTCGTCAAGACACTATTGCTTGTTTGGAATAGAAATTCAGACTGCTTTGGATTCCAAGTCACTCTACCAGAACCACCTCCTATCGTGACCAAACGAAATCTGCTCTCAGATGTTCCTAAGCTCTACGATCCTTTGTGTTTCCAAACCCCCACCTTAATCAGAGCTAAAGCTTTGTTCCAAAAGCTTTGTTTGTTAAGACTCGACACCCATTCTCCTGACAATATAGCACGAGACTGGTTAAAATTTCGAATGACTTAGTAAATCTAGAGGATATTTCCATTTCAAGATGGATTGGCTACCATACCGAAGCTTTATCTTATGAGATTCATGGATTAAGTGATCCATCAACACACAAATTTCACTCACAATGGGATCTTCTCTTAAGATACTCCTCCTTGAATAAGCTTCTTCGTGTCACGGCTTGGTGTTAGCGATTCGTATTCAACGTGAAATCTGCGAGAGTAAACAGAAATTCCGGAGAGTTATCGGTATCTGAGCTTAATAAAGGTCGAATGTTTTGGATCCAGCTGGATCAAAAACGATCGATACCTAAGGAATACAAGCAACTTTCTCGAGGACTCCCTATATCTCATCGAAGTCCCATTCTTTGATAAAGAGGCGTCTACAATTCGTGTCGGGGGAAGACTACAAGCATCTGATTTGCCTAATGAAGCTAAGCATCAATATATTCTTACTAAAGATAGTACATTATCAGCGCTCGTTATAGCTGAGGTTCACAAGGAAACATTGTATGGAGGTGTTCAGCTACTCCTCAACTTTATCCGACAGCCCTTCTGGATTCTTGGAGCCAGAGAACTAGTTAAAAAATTCAGCCGTCGCTCTGTAGTCTGTTTCAGACAACGAGCCGCAGCACATAATCAACTCATGGGGATTTTGCCAGCCGAACGCGTAAGACCCAATCGAGCTTGCCTCTTCACTGGACTGGATTACGCAGGACCAATATTATTTCGCTATGGCCCAGCACGAGGAAGAGCGCCCCATAAGGATATAGCGTTATTTGTATGTATGGCCACCAAGGCCATTCATATCGAACTTGTGCTTGACCTAACTACAGATGCGTTCATCGCAGCTTACAAACGGTTTACTGCTCGACGAGGCCACTGTCGAAAAGTATTTAGCGACAACGGTACAACGTTCGTTGGCGCAGACAAGATATTACGAGAGTCATTGACGTGTCTTCACAATCAATTACCAAGGGAGCTTCATCATCTACTAAGTTATCATGGAACCAAATGGCATTTCATCTCTCCAAATGCACCTAACTTTGGAGGTCTATGGGAAGCTGGGGCTACGGCTGTAAAATCTCACCTGAAACGCGTGATCGGAACCTCTGCGCTGACTTTTGAGGAATTATATACTTTGCTGCAAAATGAAGCATGCGTAAATTCGCGACCATTGTTTCCACTTAGGTCGGACCCAGATGATCACGAAGCATTGACTCCTGGGCATTTTAAAATATTTTCTTCTCCGTTGACACAACCAGAACCTAGCCTTGAATTGGTCCAATGCAATAGATTATCAAGATGGAAACTAATTCATCAGATGTACGAACACTTCTGGCGACGCTGGTCAAAGGATTATTTAAACAATCTACAAAAACGTACAAAATGGATGATGATCCAAAAAATTGTGATTGCAGGACTCCTGGCTCTCATTCGAGATGATCGCCTTCCGCCAGCGACTTGGGATCTTGGTCGCATTCTAGAGGCTCATCCTGGATCAGACGGATAAGTTCGAGTTGTGACAGTCTTGACTAATGGACATATGCTCAAATGGCCAATTAGTAAGCTATGCGCTCTTCCTATTTTAGGTACGATTGATGATCCAGTTCTTCCGAAACATCATTTCGTCAAATAGACGAGGCGGGCGGTGATGTTCAGGCGCAACCACATGCTGATGGACATCATCATGCTCAGCAATGATATTCGTTCTTCAGTGATTTTTTTTGTAAAGAGATGATGCCTGTTAATATTACATCCATGCCTAGATGCAAATAGTTGTTAATCTGTTTGTTTCGTTTTTTATTTGATTTTTTTTATTGTTCATGTTCGGTTAGTTATCTGAAAATTACCTGTAACAGACACTCAAACTTAATTTAAGTGCTTGCTAAGTGGGCGTAAGTAACTTGGGAAAAAAGAAAGAACTTCGATTTTTGACTGTAAACTTACACTGATTTTTATTGTACTAATGCAAGAACTTAAATACATTTTTTACGCTTACATGATAAATTTCGCTATTATCGTAAGTTCACTTCATTATGTTTACCTTGCAGTCATTGACCCAGATTGGGGCAATGCATGCGGAAATATTTTCGTGAAATATTTTTATGAATGATGCAAGAACATGAGTAAGTGAACTTACGTTTGATTGAATTTTGACCTGATTGGAGGAAATGTACAAAATAAGCAAAGAGGCGAATTCGTTTGCATTTAAAAAATCGGAAGGTAATTGTAGTGAACGTGAACATGAACGTGAAATTGGAACGCGATGTAGAAATTATGTTTTGTTTAGGTATGAACATGTTGAGAAATTATTTTTTGTTCAGGCAGGAACATGCTGGGGGCCGCCAGATTGCAATACACGATTGAATCGCTGTTCTATTGAAGTTTGTGGTGATGTTTGTCTTCCTTCCTTGGGTTTTGCTTGTCGCTTGGAACATCCAGTATAACAAAATTGAAAGGTCCTTTTGAGGGTGAACCAGTACTTCCAGATGAGGATGACCAGGAAAAGAATGAAAGCAGATGATATTGATGTGGTTGAGTAGAGTATCAGCGTGTTGTGTAGGATAGCTGGATCTATCTTGGGCTCCTCCATATATTGTAAGATTTGCTCGCCTGGTTGAATCAAAACTCCTGGTTGCAGCAATGCTGGTGATTTATTAAAGTTGGAAATGTTTAATCGTGGGGGAACTTCCCTTATATGGTTGGAGATGACCTCTATTGTTTGATCCAATTTGGTTTTTAAGGTTATGTCTCTTGTTTTCAGATAACAGTAATCAGAAGTGTGTATAATTCCTGTGGTATTTAGAAGTAATTCCTTTCTGGCTCCCTTGCAGAATATGGAGGCGACCTTGGTTTCATTAGTCATGTATAACCAAGTGTTTCTCGTCACCAAGGCCTTCCAAACTGTACCAGTCAGCTTGAACTGACGCATCTCACATATGGTCTTTGGATAACGATCATAAATTTCATCAATTACACAAGATGGGCTGTTTTCGATGCTGTGCACTATGGTTGGGCTACACAGGAACACGTGATTGGCTATAGTAGTGCAACTCTTCAATTCCCTTTCGTCTAGATTGAAATATGTTTGATGGGTATAATCAACAGCCAAGGTGGAAGATTTTATGTCGGCCACTGCGAATTCGTTGCCTTTGATTAAGTGTGGAGTTGGTGTTATATGTATCAAATCGTACATGTTTGGTTCAACAATATTTAAGTATCCATACAATATTATTATGCCATTCTGATTTACCACGTCTAGTCGTTCCTGTGGTGTTGGTAAGATAATGAAGTTGGAACCAATTTTCTGGGCTACCTTTTGAACAGTTTGGATTTCGTGTAAAGAAATGAAATTCAAGAGATAACCGTGATTGTGTATGGCATTTAACCAGTAAGCATACTTCTCCTGGAGCTCGTCGTAGTAATCTTCTGCACTTAGGTATGCGGCTATCACTTCAATGCTAAGCCTATTGTGATCTGCTGCTGAGTACCATGTAGCCATTTCGTTAATTGAAGAAATGGCTTGAGCCAATCTGGCATCAAAATGCTTCAATTTATCTAGTATGATAAAATTGGACTGATTAACCTTCGCGTTGAGGAGCATCATTTGTTGATTTGTTGAAAGTAAGAGATTTTGTTGATTGTGTTCTAATGCGTCAATATTTGCATAAACCTCCTCATTGACGCCAAATATACTGGTGAGTATCCTACCAAAAAGACCTCTTCTACTTCTGTTCCTTGGTTCTGTAAATCGGATTTCATCTATTGATCTTAAAAGGTTCTTCCTCCTTGTGGATAAGTGCCTGAATAGTTGCGAGCAGCGCGTGATTTCAGTGAGCTTCTCAGTCTTGTCACACATTTCCTGTATTTGTTCCCAAGTGGAGTTGATATTTTTCTCGTCATAAAAAATGTCAACCATTGGAAGTGACACCTGCAATCGAAGATTTCCTCGTTTTATTTTGGCTCTGCCTAAATTCTGTATGTAGAGGCCGGATTTGGGCTCTATGATCTCATAGTCTTGTGCGAATGCTACAGTCAACCAATAAAGTATCAGCAAGGTGGAATGTAACAGTCTTGAGGCCCAGGTACATGGTGCGATTTTCATTCTTTTGCTATGTCGAGCTGTAGTCGGTTCAGGCCCCTTTCCATCTTTACTGGTGGAAATCGAACCAAAGTGCTCTGGTTTCGACCATAGCTCAGGTTCGGCTGAAATGTCAGGTAACCCCCTTTTTGTGGATTTCTTGAGAGTGGTCAATGCTGTAAAAGTCCTGAGGCCGGCATCTTCATGGTCAGATTTATGTATACTCATAGGCAACTGGCACAGTTTGATAAGTGGCCGTTTCTTGATAATGTTTCTATATTGCACAGAAACTACTCGCACTATTCCATCTTCGCCAGGATGAAGCTGTACGATTCGTCCTAATGGCCACTTTTGTGGGGGCAAGATGTCTTCCTTTACTAGAACTAACTCGCCGAGAACTGGGTTCTTTTTGTCTGTTCTCCATTTGCTTCTTTGTTGTAGTAGTGCCAGATATTCTTGGGACCATCTCTTCCAAATGTCCTGGTATAATTTTGTAACAAGCTTCCATCTTTGGTGGATTTCTTTACACTGAATATCTGGTTCAGGCGGTGCTAGCAGAGGCCTTCCGATCAAGAAATGACCTGGAGTTAATGGTTCTAGATCTGTGGGATCGCTTGAATTTTGTCCGATTGGCCTTGAATTCAAGCAAGCCTCCACTTGATGTAGCACGGTGGTGAATTCCTCATATGTTAGCAAGGTGTCTCCCAGCACTCGTTTGAGGTGTGCCTTAACAGACTTAACGCCAGCCTCCCACACACCTCCAAAATGTGGGCTGGCTGGGGGTATAAACTTCCACTCTGTCCTATCATTGGCTGTAATCTCTGCTGCTCGTTGGGAGGAGCTGGAAATTGCAAGTTGCAGGTCTTTATCTAGCCTGTTTTTGGCACCAACAAAATTCGTCCCATTGTCGCTAAATATTTGCTTGCAATTTCCCCGCCGCGCAACAAATCTTCTATAGGCAGCGAGGAATGCGTCTGTGGTTAAATCGCTTACTAATTCCAAGTGAATGGACTTTGTTACCATACAGACGAAAAGTGCTATGTAACCCTTGTTTGTTTTGGTGCCTCTTCCTTTGGACATTTTGGTTATGAATGGGCCGGCATAATCTATTCCGCAGTGAGAAAACGGTGGTGATGGGATTATGCGAACAGCTGGTAGATTACCCATTACTTGCTGTGTGCTTTGTTGGCGGTGTCTGACACACTTGATGCATTTGTGGATTCTTCCTTGTACTACTCTTTTGGCATCGATTATCCAGAATCGTGCCCTTAAGAAATTTAATGTAAGTTGCATTCCTCCGTGTAGCGTTTGATGGTGAGAATGATCAACAATGAGACTGGTGATATGGTGTTTTGGTGGTAGTAGCATCTGATGTTTTGCATACATAGAGAGTTCAGAGTTTTCCAATCTTCCCCCGACTCGTAGAATGCCATCCTCGTCTAGAAATGGGCGTAACGAAAGTAATCTACTGGTTTTCTTTAACGGAATTTTCTTTTCGAAAGATTGGATTTCCTCAAAGAATGCTTCCAACTGTGTCATCTTTACTATACACTTCTCTGAATACTTCAGTTCGTTGTGTGACAGATGGTGCAACATTCTCTGTGAGCGTGAAACTCTACAGTTCATGATGAATCGTCGGCAATATGCAGTAATTCTCAACTGTTTGGTATAAGATGAGCATGAAAAAATATTCTCTGTTGAGAAAACTGTATTGAAGACCTTGATCTGTTTTTTTTTTCTTCTTCACTTGTCTCCATATTTAGTTTGTTTGATGGCCAAGCTTCAGCAGGTTGGCCTAGCCAAAGTGGACCTCTCCACCAGATCGTCTGCGAAGCTATTTTCTTCGGACTAATTCCTCTGGAAGCTATATCGGCGGGATTTTCTGGAGAGGCTATGTGTCTCCATATTTTTTTGTCAGCTAGGCTCTGAATTTCGCTCACTCGGTTCGCGACAAATGAATGCCAGTTGTGTGGGTTTTTAGCGATCCAAGCTAGTGCTATCTCAGAATCGCACCAAGCAAAAATCTGAGGTGACTTTATCGCTAGAATCTCAATGGTTGATTTGAGCAGCCGGGCAAGGAGTAAAACACCACAGAGCTCTAAACGTGGTAAAGTGATCTTCTGTTTTAATGGTGCTACTTTGGTTTTTGCAGTTAGCAATGTAGTATGTATTTTACCAAAAGCATCAACCGTGCGTGTATACACTACTGCGGCATATGCTTTCTCAGAGGCGTCGCAGAATCCGTGAAGTTGAATTTGTTGGTTCGTGCGATGTCCAACCCATCGTGGAATTCTAATTGCTTTTAAGCCCAGCAGATCCTTTTCGAAGCTTGTCCAGATTTTGGTAATATCTTCAGGTGGAGGCTGGTCCTAATCTGTTCCTGCCTTCCACAGTGACTGCATGATTAGCTTGGCTGTAACGGTTACTGGTGCTAACCAGCCTAGCGGATCAAAGATGGTAGCAGCCCTTGACAGTATTTTTCGTTTCGTCAATTTTGCCTCATTGTTATGGAAGCGTATTCTAAAGTGAAACTCGTCTTGTTTGGGATTCCAATGTATTCCCAGAGCTTTGATTGTTTCATCTTCTCCAATTTCTAATATTCCCTTCTCTATCATGTTCTCGGGAAGTGCTTCATTATTTGAAGTCCATTTACGTAGATTAAATCCCCCCATATTTAATAAAGAGGTTATTTGTTTTTGTAGTACCCGAGCTTCAGCTTTTGTATCAGCTCCTGACAGCATGTCGTCTACGTAAAAGTCCTCATTGAGCACCATTTTTGCCAAAGGTAGCTGGTCACCTTCGTCCTTGGCTAATTGTTTTAGTGGGGGGGGCTGTGCCATAAGTGACCGTGTTTAGGATGAATTCTTGAATGGGTTCTGTT
Organism: Dioctria rufipes; assembly: GCA_963924295.1. Classification (NCBI taxonomy): domain Eukaryota; kingdom Metazoa; phylum Arthropoda; class Insecta; order Diptera; family Asilidae; genus Dioctria; species Dioctria rufipes. The sequence continues at coordinate 98,716 of CAWUPM010000731.1, read as the reverse complement.
GGTAGCTTCCTCCATAGTATTCGTTGATAGTTTCTGTCGTCTTCTGCGATCTTGATCTGTCGAAACATTTTCTCTATATCCGCAGTGAAAACGTAACGATGTTTTCTCCATCTTAGGAGAATTTGATTTAGAACTTGTTGAACTTTTTGTCCTTTATACAGCAAGTGATTAAGGCTCAATCCAGAATCCGTGTTGGATGAAGCATCGAATACTACTCGCAATTTTGTTGTGGTGCTGTCTCTTTTAAATACCGCATGATGAGGTAGATAGTATATTTTAGACTTCTCACCTGTGTAAGCTCCAGCGGGGCTCATGTGATTTAAGGCGAGATACTCCTTCAGGAAGGCATTGTAAGCCGCCATGTCCTCCGGGGCTTTCTTAAGATTCTTTTCTATTTGCAAGAGACGAGCAACGGCCTTGTGTCTTGACTCTCCTAAGTTTCTCACATTTTCTCTAAACGGCAGGCGGACAATATACCTGCCATCTTCATCTCTTTGGTGTGTCGTCTTAAAATGCTCTGTGCAATAATCAGTTGCTTCATTGGATATGACGCTGTTTTCTATCTCCCAAAACTGTTCGATTTTTTTGTCCATTTCTGCTAGAGAGAGAAAGCTTGAAACTTTGTTGGTTCTCTGGTAACTTCTGGGGATAGTTCCAAATAGGATCCAACCTAACTTTGTGTTTTAAGCTGCGGGATGCTCTTGTTTGAGCCCCTTTAACAATATACTGGCATAAACATCTGCACCTAGTAGTAGGTCTATTTTCCCTGGTCTGTTAAATGTGGGATCTGCCAAAGTTATATTACCATATTTTCCTATATCAACTGATAATACAGGTGAGTTTGGAAGAAATGAATTGAGTTTAGGCAAGACAAGTGCTTCTACACAAAGATATGTGTGTAATTTGTCCTGAAGCTGGATGCGTATCTTCACTTTACTGCATGCCTTTCCAGATTTAGTCTCGCCAACCCCTAATGTGGTGGCTGATATGCGCTCCTTTTGCAATCTTAAATTCTGGACTGCTTCTTCGGTAATAAGCGATACCTGTGAGCCTGGATCAATTAATGCTCTAAAAAGCTCTGGTTGATTGAATATGTTTGTAACTCTTACCATGGCAGTTGGTAATAGCACACTTGGCATTTTGAGCTTGTTGTGGAGAGCAATAACCCCTTTATTTACCGTGGCCTCTGGAATACTTTCTAAAATTGTATTAGTAGTCATATAAGAACTGGATTGATTTCTTGAGTTCTCATCGTATTGATGAAGTAGCGTATGGTGTCTTTTTTTGCAATAAAAGCACGATTTGCTTGTTTTGCATTTCTCAGATTTGTTGTGAGCCATGCAGTTGATACAAAGATTATTTTTTGCAATGTATGATTGACGATCATGCACGCTCATTTTTTTAAATTCTATACATTGGTAAATGCTATGCTCTTTGTTGCAGAAGATGCATGATCGTTGTAGCATGGTATTGAAAGATTTTTTCTTGTTGGAGGTAAATGCTTCTGGTTTTGTTTGTTTGCTACTCTTGATGCAGTCTAGGATTTGATAGCGCTTATCTAAAAAATTTAACAATTCAGGCGTAGATGGCATCTCCCTTGGGTTCGCAAGGCTCTCCTCAAACAGTCTTATACTGTCTGCATCAAGTTTTCTGATTGCAATGCAGACAATCATAGGACCCCATTCGTCCGTGTGACAGTTTAGATTTTTTAATGCTTCTAGGCATTCTCTTATTATGTCATAGAGGGCTATAATATCTTCTTGAGATCTGTATTCAACCTTCTTTGCATCCATGATGTTGTTGATATATTCTGTTATGATCATCCTGTTATTATTAAACCTTGATTGGATTAACTTGTTGGCAGTTTTATAGTTGCTATTATTCAATTGTAGATGACTTATTACTTTTCTTGCGTCGCCTTCTAGGTCGCTATGAGAAACCTAATTTCAATAATTTTATCAGCAGTTGCACTTGTAACTTGGTCGTGTAATGAGCTCTTATAATAAAATTTACTTAATTGTTTTCTACATCTTTTTTTTTATTCCAAACCCACCCGGACAATTATAAATCAATGTTTTACCATAATCTAGCTGTGCAGATTACAAGCCATAAAAAGGATATAATCATAACAGCGTCTCCTTAGCCGTATATATATATCGTAAGTTTGGCAGCTCTCTGCCTGTATAAATTAATCTAACGACCAAAAGCTAATAATAAACTTCACCATGAACAGCATAAAAGAGTATCGTGAAGCAGTCTTACTACAGCACATTTGTTCCGTACATTCCTAAAGATTTGTCAATATTATAATTTTATATGAAGCAGTAAAAAGCTGGACTTAGTCTAAATCCATTTCTTACGATACCACAGATGAATACCTGTAGGTACTTTGGTTTGGTCACCTCTCTGTGTTAATTAGTTTTTAGGTTATATTACTAGAACGGTTCGTCGAACAGTAAAAATGTTTATAAATAATTTCAAAGAACTTCGTATTCTGACGAATATTTCAGTACATTGAAAACGTCTAGGACTGATTGTTTTCACAGTATACGTAAAAATTCAAAATTTTTGTATGGCAATTAATTTCATAATAAATTTTATTTACTGTTGCTATAAAAGCACCATGTACCGAATTTCAGCTGTCTATGTTGACTCCAGGGGATAAGGAATCATCTGACCCTGATTCTCAACCATTACCTATCGTGCAGCAGGGAGTAGACTCTAACTCTAAGTCTCCTGTATCTATTGCTCATAGTATTAAACCAGCAACAAACCAGAGGAACCGTTGCAGGCGCCACCATAATAAGGCGATTCGATCAAATCAGCAATCTGTTCAATCTACAGCAAACTGCGACCCAGTTAACATCACACCTACTTCCATATTAACGAATGATACTTCATCTGCGTCCTCTTTAGGAAATGGTATTGGCGTCCCTTTGAGAACGGTACCAAAACCTTCGTGTGTTTTCGTCACCCGTTTCTCTCCAGAAACGTCGTGTGAAGACATCCTGAAGTATCTTAAGTCCAAAACTATCGCAACGGATGTTTTTTCTTGTCGAAAAATTAGTAAATGAAATGCTCTAAACCGGTCGCATGTTTTAACTGTCTCAGCGGATGTGCAGGACAGGTTGTTCGATCCCACATTTTGGCCATCTGGCGCTTTTACTAAACTATTCGTACCTTCTGGGCGCCAACATACTAATAGAGTTAAAATAAATAACAATATCTCAAAAAACTCAAATCGCTCTCCCTTTAGTATCAAAACGTAAGGGGGATTCGGACAAACACTGCACAAATTTTTAAATCCTCTGCTGCAAATTGTTTTGATATAACTAGTTGCTTTCACTGAAACTTGGTTGCATCATGGCTTTCGCGATGCTGAAATCCTTGACAATTCTTATCAAGTTTTTAGAAGAGATAGACATACTGATTCTGAAGCTCGTGGCGGTGGCGTACTCCTCGCTTGTAAAAACCACATTAATTGCAGTCAAATTGAGCTTCCCAATTTCACATGACTTATACATACTTTGTTGCTATATTCCTCATGATTCCGTAAATGTTGTTGATGACAAAGGTCAGAATATTTATGACCTACTCATTTTAACATCTTATTTTATCCATGGTAAAATGACGGATTACTACTTATTGGTGATTTTAATTTACCCAATATTCAATGGGTACTTAATGAAGATGACGATGACTATATTTCACTTAATTACTTGACATCAAGGGAATCACTTTTCCTTGACACTATTTCAGCTCTCGGTCTCAGCCAAATCAGTAATGTTATGAACGATATGGGTAGGCAGTTAGACCTGGTATTTTTTACTGACGCGGATAGCTTATTAGTTGAACCTAGCCCAGTTATAATGTCTACTCTTGTCAAATACCACCCCCTTTACTAATTACATATTGCCATGAAACCGAAAACTTAACAAACTGTGACGAAACACAATAATTCTTCAATCTTAGAAAAGCTTACTTCTCGGAACTTTCTAGTAGACTTACCTCTATTGATTTCAACACACAGCTGTCTTGTAATAGTGTTGATGAAGACGTTTCTAAGTTTTACATAATTCTTTTCGATCTTTCTTCTTGTGTTCCCCGCGAGCGTCAGCGGTTGACTAAAACATCACAGCCATGGTTCAGTAAAAAACTGAAACGTCTTAAAAATAGAAAGAGTAGACTGTGGAAAAGTTATATGCGGGACAAAGACATTATAAGTCACAACAATTTCTTCACATCATATGAGTTCAAAGAGCTTTCCTCCATATTTTATTATGAGTATATTCAAAGCATGCGTGCTAAATTATTTAGTGACCCACGGATATTTTTTAAGTTTACTAATATGAAGAAAAAAACAGACAAGTATCCCAATACCATGAAGTACAGAGACTCTGCTATTCGTCTGAAATTTGTAATATGTTTGCCTCTTTTTTTGACAATGCTTTTGCCTCGTCAAATTTTCTACCTCAAAATAGCAACTTCAGTCATATGAACGGCTCTCATAATGTTTCTTTCACTATCCCTTCAATTACACAAGAGGATATACTCGTTCATATTAATGGGCTTCCAAATGACTTCACAATCGGTCCGGTTGGGATCCCTCCAGCCTTTTTTAAGTCTTGCTGCCTTTCTCTGGTAGCTCCGTTGAGAATTATTTTCCAAAAATCGCTCGATAGTGGTTGTTTCCCCCAGTTTTGGAAAAATTCATTTATCATACCTATCCACAAAAAAGGTAGTAAAAATGATATTTCTAACTATAGGCCTATTGCAAAATTATCTTGCATGCCCAAATCATTCGAATCTATAATTTCTTCTCAATTATCAACCTCCTGTAAAAATTTACTCTCTTCAAACCAACAAGGGTTTATTTCGGGCAGGGCTACAACACTAACTTGTTGGAATTTGTCTCAGATACCATTGGCGGATTTGCCAGGCAGACTGTATTTATATAGACTTTAGTAAAGCGTTCGACAAGTTATCTCACTCCGTGATACTCTTTAAAATGGAAAAGAATGGGTTTCCTCTAACAGTTCTTAAATGGACGGAGTCTTACTTAGATAACAGAACATATTAAATCTTGTTTCGACATTCCATCTCAAGAGTCCTGAAAGCTTCGTCTGGCGTACCTCAAGGGAGTCACTTGGGCCCCTTGTTCTTTATTCTGTCTATTGATGACATTGTCTCTGTTGTGAAGTACTGCAAGGTCTTGAGTTATGCTGACGACATTAAACTTTTCGCCCAGATTAAATCTTTTAACGATTGTGAGCAGCTACAGAGTGACCTTCACAGATTTTACGATTGGTGTAAAAGCAATGACTTCACACTCAATATAGACAAATGTGAGGTTATGACTTTTCACAGAAATCAGAAACCATTTTCTTACGATTATGTGTTCTCGAATTCCTCGATTCGCCGTGTGCGTGCTGTTTGTCACTTGGGTATCAAATGTGACCATAGATTGAATTTTATTTCCCACATAAACTACACAGTATCAAAGAGTAGTTCCATGCTGGGCTTTATAAAACGTTGGTCCCGAGAGTTCTCGAATCCTACCATAACTTTGCGTTTGTACACTTGCTTTGTAAGACCGCTTCTTGAATACGCTAGCCAGGTCTGGTCTCCATTTTACGGTACACACATCGACCGTATCGAGTCTGTTTACCGGAACTTCCTCTCAGGCACCTACCCTGGAATAATTCCTTAATTCTTCCACCCTATGAGGATCGCTTGAAGCTTTTAAATATACACTCGCTCAAGAAACGTCACATAATTGCCGATGTAACTATGTGCATCAGGTCTTAAACGCGAATATTGATTCCCCGTTGTTTCATAACAAAATCTCTTTTCGTGATAGTAGGCACAATTTGTGAAGGCTACCTCTGTTGCATGTTAACTCCTCGAGGTCTAACTTTAGCATGTATGAACCTGTTAATCGCATGTGCATTACTATTAATAATATGGCTGAGCAGTTTGTTCTTGACGTTTTTAAGCATGTTTTAAAAAAACGTTTATATGATATTTAATCTCTTTTGTATTGTTTTTTGTGCATTGCATGTAATTTTATCCGGTGTTTGGCTTATGTTTATTTTAACTTACTAATACTAACACTGACTAAATGATGAAACGCATGTATTGTTGACCGTTCATTTATTAAAGGTGTCCGTGCAGCGAGCTTGTGTTAAGCTGGTTCTGATAGTCAATAAATGTCGACGCGTTCTCAGGCTATTACGACACTGGAAAGCATAAACGTCGTAACCGACCAAAATGTCGAAAATGCGTTATATACACCATTTGAATCAGAAAAAAAACTGCGTCGAATGGTTTGGGTCTCATATCTCTACGACGAAAATAAAATAATTTACGCATTGAAGACGCCTGTACTTTTTCCACTAACTTCGACTTGAGTTGCAATAATATAGTCAAAATCCGTTACTTTTTAAACACATTTGCCTTAAAGAAAAGGATAGTTTGCAAATTTTTAAGCGAGTTACATGCAGCATTCGAGGTTTGACGTCGGAGATGCTTACATCACTTTTGCGTATCATAAAATTATGAATTCTATTATTAACTCTTGACATTGTTCGAAGTTACTACGTTTTCAAGCACTTATTGACTATGACAAATAGCTTCTAATGCATTTTTCTATTGCTTACCTAGGGATTACACGAGATAGTATAACATGCATGCAAGCCTCCCTTCCAACGCGATTTTTAAGTTGACAGCAGAAGGCAGTTCGGTTAATGTGTTATCATCTTGCATGCAAATTCATTTAAAAGACGGCATTGAGGCGTAAAATCTAGCGTATACTGTAAATTATAGCAATAAAAGAAGTAGCAGAATGATAAAAACCCAAGAAAAAATGAAGGGGAAGATGTTGGTAAATGATTTAATGCAAATGATCCCAGAAAATTTCATTTTTCCAGAATAAATTTATCAAATTCTTTCAAGCATTTCTTTTCCGCCATCTTGAAAACTGTATAACATCAAATTACTATCACCTCAGCTGCCATGGTTTTTTTATCATGCAAGTTGGCTGAAAGCTGAGCTGCCAGCCTGGCAGTAGAGGTTATACGTGCAAGAACTATGGCAGTGCAGCTTGCATGCAAGCTGTATTATTACGTCTAACCCCTGGGTTAGTTTTGCCGGAGAGATGCAGTTACTCTATTCTTTCTAACTTATAGATAAAGACTGAACTACAATAGAAGTATACGTAACTAGCTTTACTTGCGTAAAGCGAATGCGCTCTTTAGTTTAACAGGCGTACACAAATTAACTTTAACTCGTTAAGGTTAAATATCCAATTTTCCGTAAGTATAGTGCACTAAGAATCGCTCATTCCATAAGAGCACGATGTGTCCAAACAATTAAATTATTACTAAATAATTAAAATTGCTACGTAAGAATTAAAATGGAATAAAAATGACACTGCGAACTAACAGAAGGCACAAATATTCAATTACGTCAATTTCCGTTTGTTAATTTTTTTCACTTTTACCACTTTTTAAAATAGAAAACGTTCAATATCAAGATAATAACTCTTACGAAATGTGATATATATTTAGGCTAAAAATATAAATTTTTCGTAAGAAACCTCAGTCTCGTTTAATTTTGTAAAGTTATTTACTTCTATTGTAGTTCAGCCTTAACTCAGAATACGGTGTTACTACGTTGAAAGAGTATTAAATAAAAACTTAACAGTAACTACAGCATTTTATCTAAACCACCTGGCTTTTTCTATGGTATTCTACATCAAAAGCTAGATTTTGTTTTAAACATAGAACTTGGATACAGCTCACATATACTATACAATTAAGTAAGCGTTTCATTTGCTATAAATTTTTTAATATTGTCTTCGTTCCATACATTGCAGCTATTCAGATACAGCATTCTTGAGGTCCGTAAAACAAAAAACGGATTGCTCTAACTGGAAAAACTAATACTTATACTAACTTTAGCGTAATTCTACTTATTGCAAATTGTGAAGATAATTTTTTAAAAAAATATGTCCAAAAATAGCACTTCTATCAAAAATACTTTAGAAGTTATTTTTTTCTTTTGATTTTGAAAACGTTTCTGGGCTCTAGTGAAAAGTTTCATTTTGGTCGGTTACGACATTTATGCTTTTTAGTGTCGATTACTTTATTTTACGTGTTTTTTTACAAGTTCATCCAAGCAGCTGACGCATAATCCACCCTCCGCGATGCAGCTGACGATTTTTTTCAACACACCCGGCATACTACTTTTTTACCACTTTCACAGCCTTCCACTTCCACACCCTCCGGTACTTGAGCAGGTGACGGTCGGTTTACTGATTAGTTGTACGAGATTAATTATCGATATAAAAATCAGCCGGCATACTATGACTTCTTCACTTGCAACCAACAAGACTATAGGTTTTTTTAAAAATAAGTTTGAGTAAAACCAGAAGCAATGGATAAGGACATATATCCTACAATATAAAGATCGACATATATATACAAATAAACGAAACACAAGTCAGAAGACAATGGATGCTAGAACTAAGCATGCAACTAAGTGCAATGAAAATAGTAAAGAATAATAAAAAAATATATATAAATGAGACTAATAGTAGCTAGCAAGAACAAAGAACCAAATACAATATAAGCATAACACAATATAAGACTACACACGAATAACGAACATAAAACCGCAACAAAAGGCAGAGGGCAATCGTAATACACAAGAAACAAAACATAATGTAAGAGATAAAAATAACCCCAAATTAACCATAGGTACCAACTTACGTAGGCACCAAAACGACGCTCCAAGAGGTAACAGGAGCATTTAAAAATCTAAAAAAACAAACACAAAAAATGAGCCCAGAAATAACTGCGCTCCTATCCTACAAGCCAAAATTCATAATACCAAACAGTAAACCCAATTACGTAGACCTCAGTACCACACTCAAATAGAATAGGATGAGCCAATGCAATAAAAAAAAAAAAACAGAAAACTAGCAAAGGCAACCAATGCATTCACTAGAAAAATAAACAAAAGGAAAATATCATAAATGGATAAAAAGATCATCAGCACATTAGGAAGCATTAAAAAACTGCTCAACAAAAGAAAGGACATAGTCCTAATGGAGGCCAACAAGGGCAAAGTCACGGTGGCCCTATACAAGGAACTACATGACAATCTACAAAATAAAATGATTAATGAGGGATTAGATCAAGGGATATATAAGAAAATGCAGAAGCAGGACACGACTAAACTGCAAGCGGCACTAGAAGCGGCATACAAATGGAAATGAACTATATCACGAAGCAGGGATTCCATGTATACACACACCCAGAAATAGCCAAGTACCAGAAGAGCAAATAGGGAAAAATGCTCAGGGAGCTAAGAGAATATACAAATGAAATCAGCACGATGCATCCAGTCATAAAGATCAAAATGAGACCCATAGTGTCCAGGACGTGCTCAATTAACAAAGTGCTGGGGAAATATATAAACAAGGCCCTAGACAGAATGAGAGGCTTAGACTGCCTAATGCATCAACTAAATGTGAGTAACAAACTCGACCTCATAGCAGAAATGAAGCAAACGAAAATCGTAGAGGCATATGTTGTCTTCAGCCTCGACATAATGGACATGTTCAATAACGTCAATCTACAAAGAATGGTAGCAAATATTAAAACCGTAATAGGCCCAAGAATGAAAAACCAATATGAGATAAGCAGCCTAATAAACCAAATTGTGTTTGACATTAAGAAGGCGAACTACTTTAGAGCAAATGAAGAAATATATATAAAGACTAAAGCAACCTCAATGGGAGGTAAGACATCGACGAAGTATGCTAACCTATACATTGATTTAGCACTAAACAGAATATATCTAGAACTGAAGAGAATAGGAGTAAGCATAATTAATATATGTCGACGACTTCCTCTTCTATGCAGACGAAACGAAAATAGTAAAAATAAAACAGCTATTAGAAGATGAATTACAAATGAAATTCAAGGTTGAAAACGAATCTAAAGAAAAAACCATTAACTATCTGGACATAACGTTCCAAAAAGCCAATAGCTTCGAACAGGCTAATCAATTACTACCCCAACCAACCACTTCAATGAAAAAGGAACACCATAAAAGAAAGAAACAATTATGCCCTTACAATAACGGGCACAAAACATCTGAAAGAAGTAATGCACGCACTCAAAGCAGAGCTAAGGGACAATAATTCCCCATAACGATAGCAAAAACATACTTTAAAGAAGCAATAATGAAAGGTAAACTGAACGAGAAAAGAATGATACAATAACGGCCACACTGAATGAGATTTATGCAATGCAAAACAACACACGAGTGCATACACAACCTGAAGTGATAAACGCCACCACAATCCAACAAAGCAACAGCAACCAAGAGAGAGACAGAACAGCAATAATAACAAAAAAATACGTAAAATGCAATACCACGGTAGGGAAACAACTGCATACAGAAGGAACATCACAAGCATCACGAAACATGTAAACCTAATCCAATACAACCCTCCCAAAACAAACTTAAGAGCCAAATATAACGAACAAAGCAAGCCAGGGCAAGCAACTTACAAGCATAATATAGGTGATACAACAAAACACACAACACATCCAGAACACTGGAATACTATAATAACCTATGAATTTGCACACTGCCAAAAAAATTTATGGCACATACTGGCAAAAATGACATAGAAGAAACAGCACGAGAGCAACATAGCGCTACGAAAAGAAGCTTCGCTATGCACAAAAAGAACCATAACCACAGTATAACACATCAAATCACAATAGTAGACAGAGTAGAGGCAGGGTCAAAGCAGCCAAATACATCACGGCATACATAGACAGCAAGGACACTAATGGATAAAGAAGCATAATCAACCTGAAACCAAACTGAAACACGAACCAACCATTTCAAGAGCAACATAACAGCAGGTAGATCGCAAATAATCAATAAAAGGACCTAAATACTAAATGCGAACAGAAAGCACAAAAGCAGTTCAAATAAAGAAAGCAAAACGTATACAGTAAATAATAAATAACCAAAAAGAAATAGCTAAAATAGAGAGAAGCACCCCTAAACACAAATAAACCTACTGTAAACTAATCATAGGAAATATGTCAATAACAATGGAAACACAAAAGATCAGGAAATAGAACTGAAACAAAAGCAACAACAATCAAGCTACAATAAGCGTAAACAACCAATATCCACTCTAGTAGAACTTTCTTGAAGTATGCTAACTCCGTAAGTAACTTAAGGAAAGATGATAAAGCAAGATATATGTATATGAAAAAATGTATACATGCTGGTATAAATACTGAACTAAGTTATACCACATTAATGTACAAAATTTTGTAAGAATAATCTATAAACAGTAGGCGCCCCAAAAAAAACTGAAAGCTAAGAAACAGAATTAATTAATTTGTCACAATGGAGATTGCAGAGTAGGAACAGACAAGCTGTAGAAAAATCAGAACATTTTATACAAGTAAACAACAATTACGTATATAAATTATATTAAAAAAGAAAATATAACAAACACAGTAACTACAGAACAGGCAGCTCGAGGTAACAACACAAAAAATAAATAATGTAAAGTTTTAATATAATGAGAAAGCATTATAAAATTATTTAAAAAAATTATGTATGAATATATATATAGAATGATACATATATATGCATTTATTTATAAAAAAATCACATGCATGCAAAGGAACCATCAACTATAAAAAGTTTGAACACTCAATCAACCGGCCAACACAGTAAATGGATCACACCACGAAGTAAGAGAGGCACTACTACTACATAAAACAAGAAAGCACCCCCATAAAATACAAATAAACAAAGAGCAAGAAACTGCAGGACATCTAAGATAAGACTGTTAGATTTAATATCAATATAATTAGTGACAATATTGAACACACAAACCACGTCGATATAAACTAATTAACGTACAATGATATAAACTAATCCACCATGTATGGAAAATGGAATTGAAAATGGTTTATAAGTTAAAACGAATTCTTGTTAAAGGAATCTATATAAATAATAAAAATAAACATAGATGCAAATATATAATTCCACAAGCTCAGCATGGTAAACATGCAGCAATCATCAAACGCATACGAAGTGTAAATGAAATCAATCTTGAAAAGCCACAGGATCTGCAACATATAAGATGAAAGAACACATAATTACCTGAAATAAAGAAATATACAGAAACAAAGTATCGCATCCAATAATTAAGAACATATATTTAAAGGCTTGTCTGAATAAGAACTCCCATGCGGGAACCTGTAGCCAATAACAGAAAGTTGCAGCAACCTAATTAATTTTAAGAATCCCACTAAACACTCAACGAACTGCACAAAGTAATAAAATGAAATGAAACTAAATAAAATTAAATAAAGTAGTGAGACAAGGACAAAAACCGTTCTTGAGCAGTACACAGCACAAATCTGTCAACAGCTTGAATTTAAAAAAAAACATAAAATGGCTTCACATAGAAGCATCTTCTTCTACTCATGATTACATAAATCATGGAGGCAAAACACAATGAGCTTCAGAAAAAGGAAGATGAGGTTGCACGCACACACGTAAAATAAAGAACCCACATACAGTATGATGAAACAGAATATAGGTGAGGTCTTCAACATATAAGTCATGATGAGATTTATTGAAGATTTTCGAAGGGTTTTTGGGGAATTTCTGGAGAACTTTTAGGTATTCTCTGAAAGACTTTTTAGAAGATCTGAATGAAAGCGATACATATAGGTAGAGGCAGAGGGTGCTAACCACACGCTTAGACATGTGAGCATAGAAAGAATCAAATACATGGTAGACAATATTGTTAGATTTATATGATAACTTAGGAAGTAATAAGAATTAGGGGAAAGAAAAAATCAAGTGAGTTAATGTGAAAGCACGAGTACAGTAAAAATAGCTAAATTAGAGAAGATATGCGCAGACACAGAAGTATTGTGAAAACCCTATGCCTAGACATAGCAGCACGGTAAATGGAAATAACATGTGAACAAACAGTACATTTACATGAATACTTCAGTACTTGACTTGAAATCAACTTGACTCTCAAGGAGGGTTTTTGGTTTAATAAATTCCAATTACTTAACTTGAAATTTTCTTGAAATTTACTTGAGGTGACACTTTACCTTTTGACAACTTTGCATTAAGTTTAATACATAATTGCGAATTTTTAGATAAATGTCTTGATAAAATTGCTAAAAATCACAGCCTGAATTATCAACAATAATCTTCTTCATTTTCCTCTTTGCCGTTTTCATATCTGACACAAATGAAAATTTTCAAGTACTGAAGTTGCGTTGACATGAATTTTTTCAAAATTTTGTAATTTACTGGACTCAAGTATACTTGAGGTCAATGCGCGTTTACATGATATCTTAATTACTTGATCTCTATTTGAAGTATACGTCAAGTATTCATGTAAACGTACTGAAAGGTATAATGATGCATTGAATGTAATAGTAAATAGTATAAATTTGTAGTCAACTGAGCAAATATGAAATCATGGCAATTAAAAATTTGGGTAGGGTTTATAAAGGATTCCTTGGAGGTTGAACCTTTTGAAATTTTTGCATTTTGGGCTCCAAACAGGAGTAACCTAGGGGTGAGATGAACAAATAGTGAAATTAATGATAAGTTAATATATAGACCCTAAACCTGATGAATATGAGAAAAGAAATTTGAATATACAAATCCTCTACTTATTTAGTGTTCAGCAACAATTAAGAACAAAGGCTGAAAGAAAGTTAGAATAATATTTAGACATATATATATATATGCAAAAAATGATAAATATTCAACGCACATATATAGAATTTCGTGTACTTCACATACACTAGATAGTGATCACGCATTCATGAAGTATCTAAAACCGATGATGACGGTCTGTGGCTAGAGCAGAAAACATTTCGGTAACGCCAATTAAACAGCCTACACGGCAAAAACGCAATATAGTATATTGCAAGAATACGGTAAAAATCGGCCGAGGTATATACGTCAAATATAGCGAGAGCCCACTCATGTTAGTGCCATCATCATTACATTTATCAGGACGTAATGAAAATGAATTTAACACGCAAAAAAGTCTAAAAACATTTTTTTAATGCAATCATAAAGCAATGAAAATAACAAGAACGACAAATTTCCAAAACGATATAGAACAACTTAATGCCCACCGAAAATGAAATAATATGAGAAAGAATAGAGAAGAGAAACAAGTACAAAGCCACGCAAACAATTTAACTATAATTTATTAATTTAATTTAATTTAAACCCATGGATTGATCTTATAAAATATATACTTATTTGTTAACAAACAATCTACATAACTCATATACTCACCAACTAAATTCAAGAATACAGCAACACCAGACGAACATACAGTCACGCTCCCAATCATCCATAACAGAAGACAATGCACATCACTCACCGATCCACAAAACACCAGCAAACATAGAAATTAGAGCAGTCATGTGAAATAACAATAGCAACTTAGTACAAGCAACACAATGTCTTGAGACAAACAACAGGAAAAACAAGAAATGGACAACATCCAAAGCAGATGGTGCAGAAAGAACAAGTGCCTCGGTGGGTAAACTACCACCATACAATTATGGAAATTAGTGCACCATCCTATTGTACACCGCTTCGCCAATCATCGGCCTTAGCTGTATGTACCCTAGATATATCTAGTGATGTGTACAGCAAAAGGCACAAGGCATGACACTCAGCACTATTAAAAATTTTTAAAAAATTTTTTCAAAAAGGTTATTGGGCGCGATCCGACCCACTTTGCGTGGAATCGCGGACATCACTCAAAATAGTTTTAAATTAAATAGATTTTACTAAATTTTAATAGTAATTAGTACTTTAATTGAAAATTGGTGGGAAAAAAATTACTGCTTATTTAAAAAATATTTAATCTGAGTAATATTTTTTCTGTTATAAGACTATTTATACTTTTAACGGGCGTTAAGAACACACATTAATACTAGCTCTCTCTTTCGCATATTATTAAGGTTCTGTATCTGGCTCTAACACGATGCGCCCGCGCCTGTACCCGCCCCCTGCTCAGTCCTTCGTCATCTGTCGATGTGATCTGTGCGCTATCGTGTTTTCCAGGTTTCTTTATCTATTATTCGAGTCGTGCGTGTTTCATGGACTCGTTATTTTCTTTCGGATTGGGTTTTCTTCAGGGACAGAAAATACCGTATTTTGAAAATTTTAAACAAAAAAAGCTGGGATAAATTATGATCGTGAAATGTAGTGGAATATACCAAAAGATGTCTCGCGGAACCCGTTACGATTCCTGTACAGCTTTTGAAAAATTAAGTTTTTTTTTAAAAAAAAGCTAAAAAAACAGCTGGAAAGGCATATTATTTTTTCTGGCAAAAATAAAAAGCCAGCTTGGCTATTTATTTTTGCCAGAAAAAATAATTAGCCTTTCCAGTTTAGTTTTTTTTAGCTTCAAACTATTATCGGTCAGGAATGACAAGTAAAGTAGTATTTTTTCGTAAAAAGTCATAACAGATTCGGTCCCTGGTATCAGTTGATATGGATGGACTGAATCGTTGTATGCCATGTCCACGATCTGTGTTACGTAGCCGAAAATATAGCATGACTCCAGTGTTTCTGGAGGGATACCGGAACCTTGAAGAATTATTGTTACGGGAGAAAATACCAAGTGAGGTAAGTGTTTTCTTATTTACCTTTAGCTTATAACTTTAAAGCCTTGTAGTGGTTTTTAATAGTTAAATGTTAATGACATGCAATAATGAATAAGATGTATTGTCGTTATGAATAGATTAAATAGATTATAGCTGGCTCTGTGCTTATTGTTGGTTTGGTGGGTTATTTTAGGGTATTTAACGACATGACGCCATGGCGCCTGACATATCAAAATGCGACAATATTATACTTATATTCAAGTAAATCCAACGCTATATGGACCGGAAACTATCGAGGATTACTACAGTTCCTTTATACATGGCCGCCGCACTATCGGGAGCTGCGCGCATATACCCAGTATAGTATATTTGCTGTCTTGGGCCAGACATCAAGAAAATATGAACGCGCCGGCTGCTTTCTTGAATCATGTAATAATTGATTTTGATCAAGCTGAATAAAGAATTATAAAAGTAATTGGCTTATTTTTCACAGCTTATTTAGATGAATGTGAATACTTAGATAAATATCTGTATTGGGATTAAAAGAGGCGCAGCAATATCATAATTATAAACATAAAATAGTAACGGTTTCATAGATTTTGAAATTATATGGATTTTTATGCATTTCTAATTGCTTTTCATATTTATATATTTTAATGATTTTTCTAGATTCCCGTGTCTCACAATGATGCGACCAATATCACTATTATCTAGAGTCCAGCCTATCAATTTCGTTCATGTCCGCGGTTGGTCAAACGTTCATAGTAAGGTGCCCAGTGACCTTTAATTTTTATAAAAAAATTTAAATTTTTTTTAGTTGTATGTACCATAGATATATCAAGGCATGACACGCAATATTAATTTTTCACAAGTGTGATTTTTGAAGTGGTTTATGTTTATAACTCTAAAACGGTTCGTCGAATAGCAAAAATAATTATAACCAATTTTATACGATTACATATTCTAAAGAACTTTTCAGTTCTTTTAAATCCTATAGGACTGATCGTTTCCGCAGAATACGTAAAAATCCTAAATTTTATATGGCAACACTTAGAAGGGGTTGCCCCATTTAGTGTATTTTTGAAATTATATTTACTATTTTTATGAAAGTACTACGTACTAAATTTCAACGCCATACGTTGACGTGTTCTCAGACAGCGTCGAAAAATATCGTGCAAAATGAAATTTTTGTATGGCAGCTCTACGAAAGAATTACCCGATTTGTCCCATTTTCGAATTTAATTTTACTTTTTTTTTTAAAAGCCCGTGTGCAAAATTTCAGCTCTGTAAGTACACGCGTTCTTGATTTATCGTTATGACGCACAGACGGAGGGACAAGCGGACATGCAAAAATCCAAATATCTTTTAATTTTATGCATGGGCGTCCAATCCATTTAGCTCTACCATCATTATTTTTAGGTGTTGCAAACAGAATGACAGGCTGAGTGTACCCATCAGATTTCATCTAGGGTATAATAAAGAACTGTTTAAATTAGTTATTTAAACCGAAAATGCCAATGATCATACTTATACCAGATTTTCGATCCGTCTATATTTGTGTTTCCTTTTGAAATTGAATTTTTTAATATTTTCTTAATCGTAAACACTGTTTATAAAATCGGTGTCATCTGTGAAGCACATTTCATATGTACATTTCTAATTTAATAAAATAGGAAAATTTTATAACTGAACTGAGTCTAACACAATTTATTCTTAATTCGGTATAACAAACAATAGCACCACCTTTGAGTTTCTATGGAAATAATTAGCTCAAATCTTGTGTAGCAATCAATTTTCTTATTTGTAATAGTTAATTAATTTAAACATAACCACAACCAAAGAATTCTATTTTCAAATTGAAACCTACATACAAAAGTAAGTATCCTGGAATCCTTTCGTATTGAGCATGTACATACACACACTTCATTCGGAGCAAAAGCTTTAAGCACTATAATTATTCTCTTCCCCAACTAGACAGAAGCCAGAGAGTAATCAAAGCAGGCAAAGCCGCAATTAATTAAATCAACTTCAATTTCCGTTAAATTAACAGAGCAGGCTCGAGTGGTAATTTTACAGGCGTGTGCAAATTCAATGTGTAGGTATACCTACACATAAATACCTTCATGAACTTAAGATTATTGGGAATAATAAATCCTTACAGGGATATTTAGATTTCCAAGAAATTTCCATCTTATAATGCAATCTTGAAGCGTTCATCGCACTAAACATCCGAATAGAACCTCATGAATTTGTAACTAGCGCGTAAATAGTGTAGGTAAGTATGTGGGTAGCTATATGGTCGGACGGATACTGGTTTGTCATATACGGCATTTGATCACAATGCTGGAAAACCTATTTTATTGTTTCATCATCAATTAAAAAATATTTGCCCAATAATATTATGTTATTTTTATGCCATTATTACCCCGATTTATTAGACTACTAAACCAGCTTGATGATAATTGAACCAGAGGATTGGGACCCCAAGGCCCATTGTTCACCACCCAGATCCATGATCGATTGCTCGTAGGTCCCAACCGTGCGCTCCTATAAATTTCAATATTGGGCCCCAGCCCTCCTTACTGACATCGTGTAACTCGTCCAGGAGGTGTAAGGCAAGAATTCTGCAACGTATTCCTGAGAGTGCCGGGCAGTGGCATAGAGAGCGGGTCACTGTTTCGGACTCCCCTCCGCAACCCCTGCACGTAGGACCATTAAGAAGCCCCATCTTGTGGATGTGGCCCCTGAAAGAGGAGTGCCCAGTGAGAACAGACACCAGAGTTCTCAGGGTTCGATTAATAAGCCCCAGGAGCTTATTAGTTTGATTTGAGTTTGATTTACCTCACAGTTTCTTTCTTGTTCTACCCGAGGGATTTTCTAACCAAAGGCGACAGTGTTGGCGGTTCCTGCAAGACTGCAACAATACGAGCAAGCTCGTCCACCCTTCCATTGCCGCTGATGTTGCTGTGCCCCGAAACCCACTGCACTATCACCCTGTTATTCCGAGAAAGGGATTTCAGGGCGGTTTTGTACTCCATTAAGAGTTTGGAGGTTACAAAGGGTTTAGACAAAGC
Organism: Dioctria rufipes; assembly: GCA_963924295.1. Classification (NCBI taxonomy): domain Eukaryota; kingdom Metazoa; phylum Arthropoda; class Insecta; order Diptera; family Asilidae; genus Dioctria; species Dioctria rufipes. Next base: position 79,920 of record CAWUPM010000731.1, on the reverse strand, counting down.
CTTGACGGATGCTTGGCTGTCTGAGCAGATGGTTATCTCCTTATTCTTAGTGTCTGAGTCTAGGAGGTGCCTTCCTGCTATAGAAATTTCCTTGACTTCTGTCTGGAAAACCGTTGCTTGGTTTTCCGAGTGCATGGCGAATTCAATTTCACGTTCCACACAGAAAATTCCCACTCCGGTGCCTTCATCTGACCGTTATGGCCCGATACGAAGAAGATTCTTGTAATAGCCAAGCGCGCATTATGGCAGAATAATCAGCGATAGCTAAACAAGTACCTCGCATGGAATTGTTTTGCAGCCGTCGGATATTTTGCTGACTAGCCCAACAGTTGGCTGCGATGAGCCCTTAGGGGAACAATCGACGATTACGATAATTAACCTAGCATGGTAATTATTATGTAAGGCGATTGTTTACTACTAAGCGGCTCATGTACTGAAACCCGCTAGAACCCAGACATAAAATACCAGTGACTTTATCTTTATTATTATCTTTATTCGAGTCGGTTTAGGTAACCTGAGTCGGTTCAGGTTACCTAAGCGCCAGGTAGCTTAGTAGAAAGTAAGATAGGTTAGTTCGGGTTATTAAAGTATTATATTAAATGTAATTTGTGTGTTTTTTTGGTTTGAAAGATTTATTGTTTTATTTGATTCGTGAATTTTATTGATAGATTGCTCGAGGGGCACGAGAAATTGGCGCAGCGAGTAAAAGTAAGGTGAAAATAATTTTGATTTTAATTTTTTTTTTTTTTTTTATTAATTGAAAAACTTTGGCTTTCGTAAGACGCCTTTAACTAGCCTTTCGGCGGGCTATCGCCTGCTAGAATTTTTATTTCAGATGAAGTGTTAATTTTAAGATGTGTTAAAATTTTTTCAGAACTTCTTTTATTATTTCAGTTCACGCAAGATTTGATAGTTTAGTATGGTGCAAGTAAATTACAATAGATATATGTTAGCTAGGGTAGAGTGAGAGTCCAGTTGAGCGAGTATAGATTTGTGGGGCTTGTTTTCGTTTTTTTGTTTTTTGCTCATAAATGCATGGTAAGCGTATCTAATCGTTTTGTTGTCCGGGTTTAATGGGCTCGAACAGGGTTATTTTAAGTTGAGTTTTTTTTAAAGATCGAAAGTGATATCAGTCTAGACAAGTTTTCGCATTAATATTCAACATACATAAGAGATGTATGGAATATTCTCCGCCGGAGTATCGTTGTTGTTAGTATAATAGCTCTGTCATAAAACTTAAATGTCCACAGGTAGGAGTAATATCTTATAAATGGAAGAATTAGCAGGCTATCAGGTCCAGGAAAGGGAATTAGAACTAAAAACACATGAATGTCAGGCAATATTGCGGAATTATGAACAGGATTGGCGATATATTGGGAAACATATAACAGCTGAGTTGCAGAAGAAGCGCCGACGAAATAATGGGAGGAATTGAATGAGAGTGCTAAAACTAGTACAAAAGGGGAAGCTTCATATATAATAGTGACAGAAGCAATCAAAGTTATCCACAGTTGTGAAATAAAAGCAGAACAAATATTGGAAGAAATCCAGCTGGAGAAAAAATGGCTCTTAAAGAATACAGACTCACTAAAATTACAGCTAAAGGAGGCTGAGAGAACTACAGCGGAACTAGAGAAAGAATTGGAATTCGATCAATCATCACAGAAAAATTCTAATCAAGAAGGTAATAAGGCGAGTAAGAGGTGGAATCTAAGGAAATTAGTATTGTGAGGCCAGCAACAAGATAAAAAGGAGACTTCTGAGACGTTTAAAGATACACAGCAAAAAACGTCCAGTAACAGTACAGACCAAAGTCAAAATAAACCCAGAACAGAATCTGACAAGTCAAGATCACCTCTAAAGAGCAACATGGCAGGTTTTTTCTATCCTTAGTTTCCGCACAATCTTGCACGATCAACTGGAACCAGCAGAGCAAAGCATTTTTAATAAATGCATAAAATACTGTTTGTGCTATGACATTTACTATCTAATAAGTTTACATAATCCAAAGGACTTTGCAGCAGGCGATTAAAACAGCCTGCATGCCACGGAAATCCTTCAGTGAATTACACACTAAAATGTTAGCCTGTAGGCAGAGACCTGATGAGTATATTGGAGAGTTTGCGGATAGGATGATGTAGCTACTGGAACAGATTAAGTCAGTGGTATCAGCCAAATACCCCAATAAGGATGGAGGTTTGATAGCAGAGCTATAGGTCGACGCGGTAGCTACTTTTAAAGCTGGAGAAAATAATATGAAGTGCTTCAAATGTGGACTGCTTGGGCATATCTCTAGAGAATTCCAGGAATATAGGAGCGGGCCCCCCTTATTTCCAACTGCCGAATATATCACTTCGAAGTCGCTCATATTAAAGAAGGCGTTACCGGAAGATTCCATACGGCAGGAGAGAGGCTTTACTGCCAGCTCTGCCGAACACAAGACCACTATACGGAGAATTGTCGCAAGAAATATCTAGCAGAGAAGGCCTATGAAAAATTAGATTCTGTAAATTTGTAATAACAGTCCAATCGAATATAGCATTAGAAGGTAAGTTGAGACTTTTAATAGATACCGGAACTACCTGTAATATGATTAAGGTTAGTAGGAAAAAGAGGACTACGCCCCTACAGCCACATCACAAAATCAGAATTGGAGGACTGTTCGAATTCACTAGGAGCTCCATAGGCATTTGCGAGGCAAAGTTACAGATGGACAAGAGCCAGCATGCCTGCAGATTTAATGGGATTAGTGATAAGGAATAAATTCCTATATACTGTATACTTGGAATGGACTGCCTAACAAACGTATAGAAGAAAATGCTTCTTGTGAAAATATCGCAGCTTTTGCACAAGTGGGATCCACAGCTTGGAAGAGTAGTAGTCATGAAAATCCTTTCCCGGCCGATATGAAAAGGAAAAATTAACACTGTAGAAAAAGAGTACTTAAATGGCGGGACTCATTTCTGGTACCCTTCTAGGAGAAGATCCATACCACGCTTCACGAAAGTTCGGAGCCTATCAAGCCTATAACCGAAGAATCTAGCGAAGGATTGACCAGTCAACACAGACTCGTCGAACACAGTGGAAATAGCCTGAAGGATATACTTGCATTTGTAAGAATCGCTAACGCAAGACCCTGTTCAGTAAAGGCGCCAAATTATTCGAATAAACAAGAACAGTTAAATTCCGAAAGACCTGCATGGAGTTATGAAGGTAGGAAAAGATTCTGTCCACCACAAAAGCAAGCTCAGGCGCTTTGGCGAAGAAGAATGCTTAAATTCCAAGAATATATACAAATAAATCGGTATGAACAGAACAGAATTCAAGAAGAAATTATGGCATCGAACATGCAGTCGTGCGGAACATTGGAATTTCACTGCAAGTTTCATGACTCGAATGAAGTAAGTGTTGTTAAGTGTCCGGGAAAAGTGACGCTAAGCCGAGGTTTTCCACGGAGGCCTTCAAATTTTTTAAGTGATTTGAGAGGCGGAAGAGACGGAAGCAGTACTACAACTCAGGTAAAGTGATATGAAAAATAGATAAGGAAATGCCTAAAAGAAACAATTATAGAATGAGATGCAATAAAAAAAGTTAACTGAAGGAAAACCTAATAGTTAAAAAGCATAAAGAGAAATAATTGACAAAGTAAAGAAAAAAAGAGAAGAGGAATTATAAAATAACATACGAAGAGAAGAAATATGAATAGAAACTATGTATATGTATGAATGTATTATTGATAGTAAGTAATAAAAGTACCAATGATCTGAGAAAATGCATAAATAACGAGAATAATAAAAAAAGCAGGAATAGCAGATTAAAAGTAAAAAGAAGTTTAATGAAAGAAACATAAATGTATAATACATTTAAAAGAAAGAAATTAAAAAAAAGAATTACTGGATAAGTCGAAAGAAAAAATAAAAGAAATAAAAAATAAGTAATATTGTTACGTGCCTAAGCTCACGCACGACACTGGGTGCGACCAGCTCAGGGAAATGGTGAGATTCGATTGATGTTCTACGTCTTCGAGCAAAAAAAAAAGGTATCGTTCACAAAAAAAAAGATGAGTCAATTTTGGGCGCCACGTAACTTTTAGGAACGGGAAGTTACGAAACCATTTCACTTGATGGAAAGGAGAACAAGGTAAGATCGGGTATTACCTTCTGCTATCCTAACGATTCCTTCGTTGTGAAAGAAAACAGTATTTAATGTTCAATTAAGATCTTACGTTAGACTTTAATATCTAAAAAAAAACATTTCGACACAAGATTAAAAACAAATACAACTTAGATTTACATTCCAGACTTATAGCGGGACTACGGGAATTATTTTGAACTTAGGTTTATTGCTACACCTTTACACGTCTCCCTAACGGGAATCACCATACAAATTTATTCACCTTGAATGCGATTGACCAAGGTCGACATATTATAATCGATCGAAATGAAATAGGTTACAATAAAAGACTAAGAAACCAACATGGATTATATATATATATATATATATATATAGCCGCAAATGTCCAACTGTGCAGATAAATCCCTCTACCTATATAGGTACATATACGTACATACACATACCTAACGGAAAGCAATATTGCCACTTAATCCTCCTTTGCCCAATTAATTCGATATCCCAATTGATAGGTAGACGGAAAACTTACTCAGTTTATCTACTGAATGCTTTGCTTATCAACTTGCTGATATGATTTATCTCCACCAACCTAGTTGGCCGCGAACACCGGCAAAAACAAAAAGAAATATATCTACGATATATGTATATAGACACAAAAGCACAAGAAAAAGAAACAGATAAAATAAAGAAGAAATGAAAAAAATACAGTCACGACTCTTCAATTTTCTTCCTTTCCGACGAAATATTTCTAAATTTTACGAGGAGATAAAATATGGGATAACGGGGTCGATAGCGAAAAATCTAAACCCGCAATTATTATTATTATCAGAAAAACGTATATGTATATTAAGTTAAGTATATTATATATATATATTAGATTCAACATTTACTACTTATCTCTTCTTTCCTTCTAGTTCCAGATCACTCCAAAACAAGCGGAAGAATTAAAGCATTATCTCCGAGCTCCGTTAATTTCCTTCTCGACACCTCAGCAAATTTTTTCCACGTTTTCTTTGAAGATGACCGACGCCTAGGTGACCTCGATTCACTCTAGCTTTTCAAAATCCTTCTTTTTGCTTTAGAACTATTAGATTTTTCTCCTAGGTCCCTTCTTTGGTCATGAATTTGAGAATATCACCGGCGTCGCCTCTTTGTCCTTTTTCTTTTTTTTTTAACTTTCTGGGTAATATCAAAGCGATGGTGTCTTTATTCGGACGATTTTACAGGAGCTCGGCTTCCAATCAGTTTTAGAAACAAAACTGAAGTGTGGATTATCTGTGCTGGCGCCACTTGCCTAGCCTCTTCTCCCAAAGCGCGTGGATAACGGCTGACGGCGGCACGTGACTTGTGTTCGATGTCATGATTGGCGGAGACCTAAAGAATGTTACAAATCTATTTCGAATCGGAAATGTACTAGCTCCAATGAACTAGTTGTCAAAAGCCGCCTACACAATTGGTTTTGACACGATTGAATTGACTATAGTGAAGAATTCGCGATGACAGATGACATTCCTTGTTTACTGAAAGTTTTCCCCGAGTTAAAGTACGTGATTATATGTTTTTGTTTTCTGGTTTTTTGTTTTGTTTGTTGTGAGGAACATAAAATGATGAGGTGTAGTAGCGATCTTGCCTTCCGCTTTTGCCTAACACTTTTCCCTAGTTTTCCCATGTCTATGTAGATACTTAACCTCTATCTTACGTGCTAACGAAATGTAATCTTATTAATATATTTAACTGGTTTGAAAGTCTGGTAGTATTCCAGGTGCGGTTTTGAGGTATTCCGTGGATATCCAGTGTGAGGTAATGAGTGATGTGTTTATTGGGTTCGATAGTGTTCCATCTACTGTGTCAGACTAAAAGATAAAATCGAAGTAGTAATTAAATCTTTAAAGAGGATATAGATACGATATGATGACACAACATCACAAGGAGAGTTTCTAATGTTAGATAAGTATTGTAACAGACGTTGCTGTTACAAGCGAACCACATTAGAGTATAGTACCTCCATTGGATCCTGTGTGAAATCTCAACACATTCCTCATTCCCAAAGAATGGGTGAAGAAAGCTAATAAACGCTCCTAAAAGTAGACATTATGTAAATGGGATTAAATCAAAATATAACATGTAAGAAATAAAAGAAAATGTGTGATAAGATAATTGAAAAAGTCAAATTGATGCCAGATGTTATTTTGTAATAAATCTAAGGTACCCGAAAGTAGTAGATAGGCACATTATATGATGAACATAGGCGTAGTAGCAGAATCGGATAAGTGGTTTAGTCATAAGTCCAAGTAAGCAAGAAATTGTGTAAGGTAGAAGGAATTGGTAAAGGTTAACTAATAAGCTCAATTTATGTAATTTAGACCTTAGTGTAAGAGTATTAGATCTAGGTACGGAGAGAAAAAAAAGGTGTAAGCGCAACTTTAGGAAGTACTTACGTGTCAGACCATATGTTGAAGTCAATTCGAAATTCGAAAGGGGGAGTACCAAGCAAAAGACTTCCGGGAGCCATATTTTAAAAAAATCTAACGTGAAGGTGATCTCTGGACGGCTTTAAAATTATAAAGAAAAAGTGAAAAAAAGAAGCTAATGCGTACAAAAAAAGAAAAGAATCAGAAGAAGAAGGTTATTATTGTCTTGAATAAGCCACAAGGAAGGCGGAAATTAAAAGTGAACAAAGAAATAACCGGGCAGGAGAAAGGAAGAATCCAGGAATTAGAAGAGCCAATTGTGAACGGACAACAAAAAGTAAGAAAAAGAGGAAAAGAAAAGGAGACAGTTACAGTTAGATGAAAAGGATCGAGGAAGTCGGGAATCCAGAGTATTTCCGAAATATCCCGCGTGCTCATAGCACGTAAAGTACGAAAGGTATTAGCAGAAGCATCGAGAAAGGAGATCAGGTCGACCTGTTACTAAACTTGTAAGTCGTCGAGCGTTATTGGCCAAAACTCCAGTATTGTAAAGTAACAGGATTTATGTTAAGCTAGAGCATCGGTTATCAGGTTTGTGAATTTACGCTAGCATTAAAATGTTTTGAAAATATGTGAAAAGTGTGAATTTTAATTCAAGCCAAACCTATGGGTACTAGTTCGGAATAAATAGCCGAAATTTTGCAGGGTTATGTTAACCTTCACAGAATATTGAGTTTAGAAATGGTGACTTGCCAGCACATTTCCTAGGAATGTGACCAAAAAACGAAAATGCGTGAGCCTAGTATTCAAACGTCTTTGAAACGATGCAGGTACGCCGTAATTAGTTAGTGCTTTTACTGCGTTACGGAAGCGAAATTCTATTAATCAATTGATCACGTAAGCTCAGTACTTGCTTGCTATATATATGAATATTTTTTTTAGTTATGCTGCACGAGTATTAGTGGGTCAATGTTGTGGTCAGTATGTGGATGATGCGCTGACGCATGTGAAGTGTCTGAGGGCACCAAATATTTTAGTTTTGTGAGGAAAATACCAGATGACCGCAGCTCACGTCCGGAGCAAGCCGTGAGACTATATAAGGGTTGTTGATAAGCACGATCAGTACGTTAATTATTCTAGGCATTTTCACTAGTGCGAATACAGTACGTGTAGGGGTAAAAGTTTATTAGAATAAGGAGTTTAAGTTTAGTTTGCCTCCTCTTAGAAAGAAATATATGCTCCTACTTTCTGGGTAGAACTATATTGTATTAATAAGTTTAAGTTAGTTTTCCTATACCTAGAAGTGAGATAAAAACGCCTACTTTATGCATAACAACGAATGAGGATCCGAATTTAAATGAATTTACCACAAGTTTTCGTTTATGTACACATATTAGTAGTTTTAATGATACAACCTTAGTGGATAACGATTTGAAACAAACCTATGAATGAATTCACCACATCATAATATTGAGCGCACTTAAATGATATTTAAAGAGATTTGAAAAGAAGTACAACGAAACTCAATACATATTATACGTGTCCAGGGCCGAAGCTCGGCAAGGTCGAAGGACGGGAGTATCCTTTTGGTTCATTTGTGTTGAGTTATAACGGGGTGCATTCACTTGCGGAGAGTGCGTCGAGCAGGGTGATCGTGTATCTAGTGGAGCTAAGACGTTATCAATTGTTGTTTAAAGGAGGAATGTAAATAAGGGAGGTCAATCAACCTGTCCTATTGTCAGAAGATCAGTTCCATAAACTAATATCTAAGTAATTTAAGTCAGGAAGTTGTTCGGCTTGAGCTAGAGAAGTAAAAACCCAGTAAGCTTTTGCCAAGTTCTAGTCAAGACTTATAGCACGTCCTTAATACCGGTAAGTACAGTAAAAGGAGGCGCAAGAGGTGGGAACTTAACTTACTCACATAATACATCGTCCGTATAGATACGGCCAACTAATCTAGTACTTTGAAGAAATGGAAATTATTTGAATGAATGATTTAAGGAAAACCAAGTTATACTCCTTTAGTTGATATTATATGAACTGAGGTTAGGCTGAAGGGGAACCAGCTTCATTAAAGACACCAGGAAATTATTGAGGAGGTGCTTTGTGGAATTGTTTGATAAAAATTAGATTTATATAAGGTCATAGAGGTGGTCGCTGAAATTTTAAAATAGGGTAGAATTGATAACATTTATTGCAACTGGACGCTCTTGAGTAATTGTTGGGTATTTTATTTCAAGCTTCAAGCTGAGGTAATCGTATCACTCAGATTTCTTATGCGTACCTCCCTCAACCCTGGTTTGTTTCCTGTCGCCGAAATTATGGCGTAGTTCACATAGTATTCATTAAAATGTCATTTGGAGAGTTAGCTAAGTTTTTCGCAGATCGTGAAATAGGGAACGAGATGCGCTGATACGATAAAAGGGAGAGTCGATTGGAGGAGAAAACAACTCATTAAAGAGTCCAAGGAAGGAATAGATGCTCTTCAAATAACATCTTATCTTCCGCCGTAAGAAGACTTGGAGGAGGCAAACACTTGGTTTACCGTATTAAGTGAGGAGGCTGATTCCTTGCTTGAGAAATTTGCACTCACAGCTCAGTTCTTAGACCAAAGAGTGAGGAGAAATAAGGTTAAAAAGGGAGGGGGAAGATTCACAAGATAATGGTGCTATGCAAGACATTTTATTAAATGGTATAGCCGAACTTAAAGCTATCGTTGAGAAGAAGCAATACGAGAAATGGAAAACAGAAAGCTTAAGGAATAGAATCTGTGGAAAGTAATGGAGGCAATTTAAATCAAGAGCAAAAAAACAACCGCGTGGATTTTACCCATCCGCCAGTACAATTCAACAAATCAAATTTCACTAGCCATATTGATGCATTACGATTAGATGATAATAGCGAGGATGAAATGAGTTCATCCCTATTGGTAACAGGAGCTTCAAACTTAAACCTATTGAGCAACCGATCAAGCCCTAAGCTATATAAGTGGTCGATTAAATTTTCAGGGGATAATCCTAGAGAATCGGCATCAGAAATCTTACAGCGAGTTGCTGATTTTGCCAGGTCAAGGCGTGCATCCGACATAGAAGTTTTAGAAGACATCTTAGAGGGAACTGCTTTGCGATGGTATCGGCGCCGTAGAAATCATTTAACGAATTACAAGGTTTTCGTAAAAAAAATTCTGGATAAGTTCGAAGCGTTAAACAGCGTGGACAAGTTACTTGGTTATTTCAAAGAAAGAAAGCAGAAGGAATCAGAAAAGATAGTACAGTATATATCACTGATTGAAGATTTATTCCTTCGTTTGCCTCATCTACCGGGGGACCGGGAAAGAATCAAGTTAATTCGCAGAAACTTGCTACCCCAGTACATACGAGCTTTATCTTTACTTGTTTTTAAGTCGATAGATCCGCCACCGAGAGGTTCCAAGCCATGGAATCATGCGATACCCGACCCGGATAGACAAAACGCAGATGCAAGATTTGATCCTATGTTGAAGAATAATACAGTCGTCATAATAAGCTCAATTCATGTAATTTAGACCTTAGTGTAAGAGTATTAGATCTAGGTATGGAGAGAAAAAAAAATATTTTGAAGAGAATGGATTCCACTAGATGGCCACCGACTAGGCGGCAGTTGTAAGCTTAACTTTAGGAAGTACTTACGTGTCAGACCACATGTTGAAGTCAATTCGAAATTCGAAAGGGGAATACCAAGCAAAAGACTTCCGGGAGCCATATTTTAAAAATCTAACGTGAATGTGATCTCTGGACGGCGTTAAAATTATAAAGAAAAAGTGAAAAAAAGAAGGTAAAGCGTAAAAAAAAAGAATCAGAAGAAGAACAAGGGAGGTGGAAATTAAAAGTGAACAAAGAAATAACAGGGCAGGAGGAAGAAAGATGCCAGGAATTAGAAAGAGCCAATTACCACGGACAATAAAAGGTAAGAAAAAGAGGAAAAGGAAAGGAGACAGTTACAGTTAGATGAAAAGGCTCGAGGAATTCCGGAATCCGGAGTATTCCCGAAATACCCCGCGTGCTCATAGCACGGAAAGTAGGATAGGTATTAGCAGAAGCATCGAGAAAGGAGATCAGGTCGTTATTGGCCAAAACTCCAGTATTGTAAAGTTACAGGATTTATGTTAAGCTAGAGCATCGATTATCAGGTTTGTGAATTTATGCTAGCATTAAAATGTTTTGAAATTATGTGAAAAGTGTGATTTTGAATTCAAGCCTTGCTCCTCCGAACGAAAAAGAAAAAAAAAATATTGTTATAGTATAACCGTACTGACTGGACCCGATTGTTTGTTTATAAATTGTTCAATCCTTTTTAGGGACACCTCAAGCCGAAAGTGCCTTGGCTCTTTACTATTACGACAGGTGGAACAGAACAACAATAATAAGGATCACATCAGGATTGAGAAGAGCATGCCAGTATGGGTATGCCCCTCGCCAGATAGTTGGTGAGATTGTTTTTTTTCTCTCAATTATTTTCCTTTTGTTTAACGTACCTTCGACTGTTGAACTTCAGCAGTCTTGAGCGGTATCTTTAATGTATGTATATTAACACCCAGTGTTCAGAATTCATCACAATTCTGATATCATTAAAACCTGCAAATTTACATGTCGACACATGTATATACCGACCTAAAGAAACAAATATTTTAGGTCTAAATTGTACTAATTTCGCAGAGAGATGAGCCAGATAACTGTCCACGGGCAGTACATTGCATTCACGCATGATAATTTTTTCTGTAAATTATCATCAGAAGTTCAAATTATCAACGCTGCAGTGAAGTGAGCCAGCGAGAAAGAACTGTACATTGGTAGTACAATGGATTTGCACTTGGTAAGTTGAAAATAAAAATCTATTTAGAAAAAATTCAGTAGGCAACGAATATTTCTGACGGAATAGAATTTACAAACAAGTTTTTTTTTTATTTTTTTTTTTTTTTCTTTTGTTGCATTTTAAACAATAGAAAACGAAGTGCAGCTGCTATGCCAATTTGCCATGCGCCTTTGAATGCCGTTCTTTGGTGCCATGAGTAACCCGTGGCTATATAAATCGGAATCTGACTTGACTCGTTCTTTTTTGCAGTTTGGCAGTGCAGTGATCAAGTTGGTATTCTAGTTCCTAGTGTTATTTCCAAGTGCTCTAAATTTTATTAACATTTCCCAGTGTTATTCCCAAGTGCTATAAATTTTACTAACAGTTTAAATACTTTATTTAATTGACAGTTCAAATAATTATTTTTATTCTGGGTATCGACTAGATTAAAGATTTTATTTTGAATAGCGATTAAATTAAAGATTCTTATTGCGGGTATCGACCGAATAAGAAATTTACTAACATAAATGACTTTATTACGGGTCTCGACCGAATAAAGATTCTTATTGCGGGTATCGACCGAATAAGAAATTTACTAACATAAATCACTTTATTACGGGTCTCGACCGAATAAAGATTCTTATTGCGGGTATCGACCGAATAAGAAATTTACTAACATAAATCACTTTATTACGGGTCTCGACCGAATAAAGATTCTTATTGCGGGTATCGACCGAATAAGAAATTTACTAACACAAATCACTTTATTACGGGTCTCGACCGAATAAAGATTCTTATTGCGGGTATCGACCGAATAAGAAATTTACTAACATAAATCACTTTATTACGGGTCTCGACCGAATAAAGATTCTTATTGCGGGTATCGACCGAATAAGAAATTTACTAACATAAACCACTTTATTACGGGTCTCGACCGAATAAAGATTCTTATTGCGGGTATCGACCGAATAAGAAATTTACTAATATAAACCACTTTATTACGGGTCTCGACCGAATAAAGATTCTTATTGCGGGTATCGACCGAATAAGAAATTTACTAATATAAACCACTTTATTACGGGTCTCGACCGAATAAAGATTCTTTCTGTGGGTATCGACTGCAGTCAGAATTACTAACCTCACTTTATTCTGTATATCCACTAGAATAAAGAATAGTCCAATTCCAAACCTCAATAAATTAGAAAACCAATTTGATCGAGTGCCTAATACTGAGCTGGTGAGTACATTGTCAGATACAATAAAATTGTCTAAACATAAATTTAATTTAATCTTACTTATTCTTTCACATTTATTCAATATTAAATTTAACTTTACAGATAAATTTAAATTATAATTGTGGTTTTGAAATAATATTACCAGGCATATATATTATGTATTAATTACAAATTATAGCATTTATTAAATTTTAAAAAATCTAGTTGGAGTGCGAGTTACAGTGTAGTAAGCTTGGTGAACGGAAAAATTAAGCTACGAAATCACTAACTTTGAACCAGGGTTATAACTTTCATCATATTTCTTCATTATTTGCGTGTTCGCTCTAACTACGGGCAGAACATTTTATGGTCCTTCGCAGCCAAATTTAAAGTCTAGTGGTATATATTCTCAGTCTTTCAATCATGGCTACACTGCAAAAACTTCTCGCTAATCAAACCACCTCAGCTCTAATCTTCGAAAAATCGTTCAATAACTACAACAAAACTGAGATAGAAAAACGAACGAAAGGACTTATTTCTGAGCGGTTAAACGCCCTAAGCGAAATTTGGTCCGACTATAAGAATACGCATTATACAATTCTCCAAGCTACTCAGCCTTTAGAGGCTAGCGAACTGCAAAAATACGAATATTTTGCAAACGATCAGTTCTCAAGCATGGAAAATAAATATTACACGTTTCGAGGTATTCTCAGAGATGCACTAGATGCATTCGAAACAAAAGTGGAATCAAAACCGAACACGGAGAATGAATCTTCGTTTTTGAGATTGCCTAGCATCACAATCCCAAGATTCTCAGGGTCATATGAGTCATGGAGGTCGTTTCGTGATCTATTCCAATCCCTGGTGCATACAAATTCTGCGTTATCTCCAGTACAAAAATTGCATTATTTAAAATCAAATATTTCTGGAGAAGCAGAACATTTGTTGCGTCAGCTTCCAATGACCAACGGGAGCTACCACAACGCATGGAAGATATTGCTTAATAGGTATGACAATAAGCGAGTATTAATAAATGCTCAATTAAAAATCCTGTTCAATCTACCTAAAGCAACACAAGAGTCAGCCAAGGCAATAAAAACTGTGCTAGACAAATCTTCCGAATGCATTTATGAACTCGAAGCATTAGAAGTTCCCACTAAACACTGGGATACAATCCTGATTTACATGCTAGTGCAATGTTTACCAGCAGAGACACATCGTTTATGGGAGCAAGAAGTGAATAGCGTAAACGAACTTCCCACCCTTGAATCTTTAAAGAAATTTCTAGGGAAAAGATTCCGAACTTTAGAAGCAATCGCAGACACAAAACCATATGTAATGAATAAACCAGCTCAGATTTCAAAAGTATCAACTCACTTTACGTCATCTGGTGACAGATGTACACTTTGTAAAGAGCAACATCGTTTATACAAATGCCCAAAATTTGTAAAATTGGATGTAGATGCTAAATTTAAAATCGTCACATCAAATAGCTTGTGTATAAACTGCCTTTCAAAAGGTCACAATTCAAAGTTTTGCTCAAGCAAATTTACATGCCAACGATGTGGAAGGAAGCATCATTCCTTACTTCATAGGAATAGCACAAATACACAGAGCTCACACAAGGCCACACCAAATTCACTGGAACGAGTTCAGCCTTGTAATTCACCTTCCACGTCTAATATTCACTCGCTTCATGCAAGTCAATCAGTAAGAACTACACAAGCCTTGCTTGCCACAGCATTGCTTAAAGTTCCGTCAAGAAAGGGTACCATGTTTACTCTGCGAGCGTTGATTGACTCAGGTTCCCAAGTCTCGTTCATAACACAAGCCGCCGCACGCAAGCTGCAGTTGGCTATTATGAACACATCCATACAAATCACTGGCTTAGGAAAGTCAGAAGCTATGTATGTCAAAAAACAAGTAACAATTGATATACATCCTTATTCAACCTCGAATAAGGTGAGCACGATTGATGCTCTTGTCGTGAACACTATCACAGACATATTACCTCCGTCCACCATTCCAAACAAGGAATGGACCCATGTACGTGATCTGCAACTCGCCGATCCATATTTTTTCAAATCAGGAAAAATCGACCTGCTATTAGGAGCGGACGTATACGGAGAAATCCTCTTAGAAGGATTACGAAAAGGTCCTACAGGAACACCAATCGCGCAAAATAGCACGCTCGGTTGGATTCTTTTCGGGAACCTAAACAGCACTTCCACAATCTCTAAAGCGTCTGCGTTAACAGCAAACGCGTATTACGAGGAAGAGTCTTCATTGGACAAACTTCTGCGACGGTTTTGGGAAGCCGAAGAATTTATCTCAGGAAGACAGCTATCTAGAGCAGACCGTGATTGTGAAGAATTCTACAAGAAAACTCACCATCGAGACACAAACGGTCGCTATGAAGTCCGATTACCCTTCATCAATGAAAGTCCTAACTTAGGAGACTCTCGTGGCATGGCCGTACGAAGATTTCATAGTTTAGAGCGTAAACTACAGCAAAATCCTGAGCTTAGTCACGAATATAAAGCTTGTATTAATGAGTATCAATCATTAGGACACATGACAGCAGTTGACAAGGAAGTTAATAAAGATAAATGCTATTATCTTCCTCACCACGCCGTTATTAAAGACAGTACAACTACCAAAGTACGAGTTGTATTCGATGCTTCGGCTAAGTCCTCTAATGGGAAAAGTCTAAATGAACAGTTGCATACAGGCCCAGTACTGCAATCCGAACTCTTCTCAACGTTACTTAGATGGCGAAAGTACAAATTTGCTATGTCAGCCGACATAGAAAAAATGTACCGAATGATAAACGTTCAATCTCCAGATCAAAATTACCAAAGGATTGTTTGGAGAAACAACCCCAATGAAGTCATCAAAGATTTTAAGTTAACCACTGTTACATTCGGCACAACTCCAGCTCCATATTTAGCAATTAAAACCTTACATCAGGTAGCCACCGATGAATCTGCTAAATATCCTATAGCTGCCAGAATTATACCACGGGATTTTTATGTTGATGATTTGCTCACTGGTGCAGATTCCATCGTGGAAGCGTTGGAAATACAAAAGCAGCTTATTAACCTCTTATCGTCAGCAGGATTCAATTTAAGGAAGTGGGTCAGCAATTCATCGGATCTCTTATCAAGCATCCCAGAAGAACATAGGGAAGTGCAACTTCCTTTACGGTTCGCAAGTGATGAATCTGTAAAAACTTTGGGCATCCATTGGCACCCGGGAACGGATCACTTCACTTTGTAAAACAAACAGTTTGTAGATCGAATTTCTACAAAGCGTTCGGTTTTGTCAGAAATTGCTTCACTCTTTGATCCACTTGGTTGGATATCTCCAATCGTAGTTACAGCCAAAATTCTGATGCAAGCCTTATGGCTTTCTGGATGCTCATGGGATGATAAAATTCCTGCGCACATTGACCAGCACTGGCGACAATTTAAGGCAAAATTAAGTACGATCAGCACAATACACATACCACGGTGGATATGCACCACCAGTGACTTATCTACATGTCAAATACATGGATTTTCCGATGCGTCCAATCAAGCCTATTCGGCGGCCGTTTACATCCGTGCCATAGATCACGAAGGAAACGTCCATGTAAATTTACTGATAGCAAAATCCAAAATAGCACCTGTTAAACCTGTCACACTTCCTCGCCTCGAGTTATGTGGCGCTGTACTTTTAGCTAGGCTTATCAATCGTGTTAAAACAGACCTCGAATTTGACAAGGTTCCCATATTTGCTTGGACGGATTCATCTATAGTCCTAGCTTGGATTCGTAATCATCCGAACAAATACAAAACCTATGTAGCAAACAGGATTGCTGAAATTCAAAACCTAATTGATATTCCGTCATGGCATCATGTGCGGTCTGTTGACAACCCGGCCGATTGCAACTCCAGAGGCATTGAACCTACATCTTTAAGCTCCCACAAAATATGGTGGCACGGCCCTCAGTGGCTATTGAGCTCTGAAGAAAATTGGCCTCAGTCAAAACCCTTGGCAGACAATATTATCGAATCTGAGCTAAAGCAAGTAAGCTGTTTAACTACAACTCATTCAGACATCAATGAGTTGTTTTGTAAATTCTCAACATTTGTCAAGCTGCAACGTGTCATTGCTTATTGCTTCAGATTTATTAACCACAGCAGGAAAATCTTTTCCAACACTCATCGTAATAGTTCATTGCTTCTAAAACCATCCGAAATGATTCAAGCGAAACATTTGTTAATCAAGTTAGCTCAAAGGACTGCATTCGAAAAGGAAATTAAGCAACTGAAGGCAGGCATTTCACTACCTACCAAAAGCAACATCTTGTCTCTAAACCCATTCTTAGACCCGGACGAGTTATTGCGTGTGGGTGGCCGACTTCAAAACGCCAACATCCCCTTTAATCAAAAACATCCTATAATATTGCCGAAAGAAAGCAACTTGACAATATTAATAATCAATCACTTTCACACGAAAACATTGCATGGAGGTTTGCAATTAGTTCTGTCAACTATAAGAAACGAATTCTGGATCCCACAAGGACGCAAAACCGTTAAAAATATTTTGCACAAATGTGTTACTTGCTTCAAACAATCAGCTTCAAATAGAAACCAAATCATGGGGAACCTACCTGCTTCAAGGGTAAATATATCAAGACCCTTTCAACAAACCGGGGTGGATTACGCTGGTCCCATCAATCTAAAAATGTCCAAACACAGAGGAAATCGTTTTTACAAGGGCTATATATGCATTTTTGTTTGCATGGCCACCAAGGCCATACACATAGAGCCGGTATCCGATCTAACCACAGCAGCCTTTATCGCAGCGTTTCGACGCTTTTCTAGTCGACGAGGACTTTGCACGGACATATATTCCGACTGCGGCACCAACTTCGTTGGAGCGGACAAAATCCTGCAAAAGGATCTCAAGAATGCCATGAAACAAGCCAATGAAGAAATGGCAGCAAAGGTAGCACAGGATGGAACCCGGTGGCATTTTAATCCACCTTCAGCACCACATTTTGGAGGACTATGGGAGGCAGGAGTGAAATCGATCAAATTCCATCTAAAGCGCATATTAGGAAATTCTTCACTGACGTTCGAAGAATTCGCAACCGTTTTAGCTCAAATCGAAGCCTGCTTGAACTCCAGGCCATTATGCCCTATTTCAGATAATCCAGATGATCTGGATATATTAACACCGGGGCATTTTTTAATCGGCAGTTCATTGATAACTCCACCAGAACCAATAATTGAGACAAATACTTCTTCAATAACAAGATGGAATCACATACAATTACTACAACAACAGTTCTGGAACAAATGGTCCAACGATTATCTAAATTCCTTGCAGAATCGACCAAAATGGAAAAACCCAATCTCCAATCCTAAAATTGGAGATCTAGTCGTTATCAAGGAACCTAATTTACCAGCCTGTCGTTGGGTATTAGGACGAATTATTGAACTTCATCCAGGCGTGGATAAGATGGTCAGAGTCGTAAGTATGAAAACGCAGAATGGAGTGCTGAAGAGACCTATCACAAAACTAGCCATCCTTCCTTTAAGCTAAATGACATTCAAAAATTTTAGCTTCTAAATTTTAGTTTTTTTTGTTTTTGTATAAATAGAACATTCATTCTTAACCTGAAAGTAATTGCTTTAACTTATGTCAACTTCATACATTTATGAACTAACCTAAAGGTTAATCCGTATTCATTCCATTTGTAAATATAAAATTTTTTCCTTTATTTCTCTTCTCGAGAAGACATTTCAATGAAGTTCACATAATTTGGGATTCAAAATCGAGAGTGCATGCTTATAACACCACATATATAATTACATGCAAACGCAAAAACAAAATACAAAATATCTAATTCCTCAGAAAATTATTAAAAGGTGCATTCTTGATACAAAGTTGTCATAAGTACCGCTACACTTAATAATAAAACTTTATCTCCCTAGCAAAATTTCAAAATTTATACTCCCAATTCAACATTAAGACAATTGCATGTCCAATAAGTATACACGTACATCTACTTAACAAAAAAATTTTAACCAAAATTCACATTTTTTACACAATTGAACACGTGCATTGTTGCAACAAAGTGGCATGATAGATAACAAATTTTCGCCTATAAAAAATTTGTTTTGCAAGATAAAAATACCCGTTAGTTCTCTTTAAATATTGAGCACTTCTCAAATCAAGCCACAGTTGAATTTCAATTTGAGAAATGCAAACATGGAATCGCCGAACAAAAATAATACGATGGAAGTTGAATTGCCTCCGACTCCAGGCAAAAGCATTGAGAAGGAAGTTAAGGAAATATGGAAGTTAGAAAAGCAGCTCAGCAAACTAAAGGTGAAACAAAGCAAAGGGACCACAAGATCGAAAAAATTCGCCAGCCGACTTCGCTATCCACCATTGGAAGAATTAACCACTATTGAAGTGATCGAATCACCACCACCGTCTCCAGAGCACCAACTACAAGCAGCAGAATCGTCTACTTCCGGAATTAAACTCGAAACTGCAGCTCCCACACAAGAAGTCCCACAGGAAACATCACTCCAACCACCAATAGTCTCAGGAATATCGACGTCAGGTCCAACACCAGACACTCCAGCTCCTAAGGTGAAGATATTGGAGGACGTAAACCTGTTACCTGCTGGAGCGGACAGCGATAATCTCAAGTTAACCATAACAAATCATGAAACGGGAGACACCGAAAGCTTTATCGTGTCTTTGGAGGCGCTTAAAAGGTCTAAAAAATATAAACAGCGCTTTAAGACCCAAAATGGAACGCGGTATAATGTACGGCTGTTCAAGGATGGCCAGATCAGAGTTTTCAAATAAACTATAATAACAAAATTTGTTGTTTTCTTCTCACTCCATTCAACACTTTCAGCTCATATTCTGCGTTGTTCCAACAAGGGCTCAGTAATTATTCTTTCTATTGAAATTGCTCTAGTTACCTTCTGCTGCATTCTTAGGTTTTGTGGATCGGCGGAGTTGTCAACAGATCGTATGGTGTATTCTATATTTGAAAGGTATTGCATCCTTTCAACGGGGGGCAGTATGTTCAGAATTCATCACAATTCTGATATCATTAAAACCTGCAAATTTACATGTCGACACATGTATATACCGACCTAAAGAAACAAATATTTTAGGTCTAAATTGTACTAATTTCGCAGAGAGATGAGCCAGATAACTGTCCACGGGCAGTACATTGCATTCACGCATGATAATTTTTTCTGTAAATTATCATCAGAAGTTCAAATTATCAACGCTGCAGTGAAGTGAGCCAGCGAGAAAGAACTGTACATTGGTAGTACAATGGATTTGCACTTGGTAAGTTGAAAATAAAAATCTATTTAGAAAAAATTCAGTAGGCAACGAATATTTCTGACGGAATAGAATTTACAAACAAGTTTTTTTTTTCTTTTTTTTTTTTTTTTTTCTTTTGTTGCATTTTAAACAATAGAAAACGAAGTGCAGCTGCTATGCCAATTTGCCATGCGCCTTTGAATGCCGTTCTTTGGTGCCATGAGTAACCCGTGGCTATATAAATCGGAATCTGACTTGACTCGTTCTTTTTTGCAGTTTGGCAGTGCAGTGATCAAGTTGGTATTCTAGTTCCTAGTGTTATTTCCAAGTGCTCTAAATTTTATTAACATTTCCCAGTGTTATTCCCAAGTGCTATAAATTTTACTAACAGTTTAAATACTTTATTTAATTGACAGTTCAAATAATTATTTTTATTCTGGGTATCGACTAGATTAAAGATTTTATTTTGAATAGCGATTAAATTAAAGATTCTTATTGCGGGTATCGACCGAATAAGAAATTTACTAACATAAATGACTTTATTACGGGTCTCGACCGAATAAAGATTCTTATTGCGGGTATCGACCGAATAAGAAATTTACTAACATAAATCACTTTATTACGGGTCTCGACCGAATAAAGATTCTTATTGCGGGTATCGACCGAATAAGAAATTTACTAACATAAATCACTTTATTACGGGTCTCGACCGAATAAAGATTCTTATTGCGGGTATCGACCGAATAAGAAATTTACTAACACAAATCACTTTATTACGGGTCTCGACCGAATAAAGATTCTTATTGCGGGTATCGACCGAATAAGAAATTTACTAACATAAATCACTTTATTACGGGTCTCGACCGAATAAAGATTCTTATTGCGGGTATCGACCGAATAAGAAATTTACTAACATAAACCACTTTATTACGGGTCTCGACCGAATAAAGATTCTTATTGCGGGTATCGACCGAATAAGAAATTTACTAATATAAACCACTTTATTACGGGTCTCGACCGAATAAAGATTCTTATTGCGGGTATCGACCGAATAAGAAATTTACTAATATAAACCACTTTATTACGGGTCTCGACCGAATAAAGATTCTTTCTGTGGGTATCGACTGCAGTCAGAATTACTAACCTCACTTTATTCTGTATATCCACTAGAATAAAGAATAGTCCAATTCCAAACCTCAATAAATTAGAAAACCAATTTGATCGAGTGCCTAATACTGAGCTGGTGAGTACATTGTCAGATACAATAAAATTGTCTAAACATAAATTTAATTTAATCTTACTTATTCTTTCACATTTATTCAATATTAAATTTAACTTTACAGATAAATTTAAATTATAATTGTGGTTTTGAAATAATATTACCAGGCATATATATTATGTATTAATTACAAATTATAGCATTTATTAAATTTTAAAAAATCTAGTTGGAGTGCGAGTTACAGTGTAGTAAGCTTGGTGAACGGAAAAATTAAGCTACGAAATCACTAACTTTGAACCAGGGTTATAACTTTCATCATATTTCTTCATTATTTGCGTGTTCGCTCTAACTACGGGCAGAACACCCAGTATAACGCCAAGCAACTAGATTGATTTTCTTAATTGCTTAGCCTGACTAAACCTTAAATTTTCGTTGGATTGTACCATCGTCCTGAATGATATCAGAAAGCCCTACTTCCACTTTCCGTGCAAGGTTTTCACATTGTGCTAAATATTAGTCGCAATTAACAGTAATAAAAAAGACTTGGCATGGCTAAATAAAAATTTGTAAGTTCGATAAGAATATTGATTTTAATGACTTGCTTGAGTATTATCACAGAGAGAATTTAGTTGAAATTATGCCTTACAATTTTTCTAATAAAGCTGCCTTGGAACGAAACATTTGTCACACATAAAATTTCATTAAAAATTCTTTTTAACAGCGCAGCTATAGTTTAGGTAGGTGTCGCCCCTCTTGACATTGTGCTGTTACGGGGTAAAATGAATTAATTGTAGCTATCTCCACTATAATCCTTTCCATCAATCTCTTACAACTTCATCACCCGGTATCTAGCCTACAGGTTGGGTGACTTCTCCAGTCTTAACATTTAGATTTCTCTCAGAAATGCGCATCAATGACACACATATATATACATACATTTTTTTTTATTTACTGAACGGCAAATTGTAATTTCCTTCGGATAGTACCTAAAGTAGTAGATAGAACTAATACTAGGATAATAATAAAATACTGGGACATAACAATATATGTAATAGAAATTAAAAAAGAAAGAGATAAATTAAAAAGAAGAAGTATATTAAATGCATCAAGATAGTTAAATGTTCGAAGCTTAAAAAGATCGAATAATTACTATATTATTCGATCTTTTTAAGCTTCGAACATTTAAAAAAGAGATATTGTAAGGAAATAATAAGAGAAAAGATGTTGGAGTAAAAAGAAAAGGTAAAAAAGAAGAAATTTTATTGTTGTCTTTAAATATAATTGCTGAAATAAATTAAGAGTAATAAAAAAAATTGAGTAGTTCATTTCACCTAGTTTAAGAGGAATGGAAGGGTTGTGATATGTCAAATAAGAATAGGTAAGATCATCAAATCCACGCTCGACGTATCCACCGCTTCCACAGCGCAGGCGGTATGCAGATTAGAGCGACTCTATGAAGTACGCATCGGAAATGAGGAAATGAGAGGAAGGACAATAGCTCTCCGGAGCACTGGACCATTTAAAACTTACAGATATTGATGCGAATGTGAAGCAGTATGGAATTACTGGAGCACAATTTTATGTTGAGAGATCTTTCATAATGTTATATGGAATCAAAAATATCTTATTTCTTTAAGTGTACGTGGACTATAAATATAATTGGGAGAACTCCATCGTACCCATTAGAAAATCAAGAAAACTAATATTCTTACAAACACTATTTTCAACCACTGATTGTCATGATAACGAGATAATTGAGAGCACTTCCACATGATAATCAAATTCCGAAAAAAATATACTCTTAGAACATCGAAAACAAAAGCAACGATTTTCTTTCACGTCTTTGTGGCATTGAAAGTAAAGATCCGCCGGTAACAACAAATAGTAATACGATCAGATCTTAAAATCTATCAACTGGTGTATAGATGTCCATAACATTCGAATATGGCGAAAAAAAATATCTGTTAAACTTGCATATACAATTCGAAACCGTGGAAAAAACAAGTAATTCCGAAATGGAACAGTCTACTTCGAATGATGACGAAGAACCACTGGCTATTTATGGTATCCAAAAAAACAGAATTAGAGGTGAGCTGCCATAATTCACCAACTACAATTGGAGAACTATCATCTACAGGGGTGTTATCAATTGAAAAACACTGCCATTTACGAATTGGAGACCTAGGAATACCGCAGAAGGCGACAGCCAGAAAAAATCTCAATTTGGCAACCGAATCGTTTGGAATTGCCAGCCTTTTAAATTATGACATAGACATTGCTAAATCTAATAAGCAGAAAGCGGAAAGTATAAAGGGTAAAGAGAGTGAGATAAGACTGTTGACAGCTAATAGTTTCAACCAAGCATGGAAGGACAATGAGGCTGACCTAAAGCGAGTACAGGAGGCCATTAGGAAAGAAGAGACTAGCAGACAATTTATTAAACATCATATCCGCTAAGCAGCTACATCAGCTACCGGGTGTTTATGCATCTTCCGCTTAACAGTACTAGAAGGAATAGTGTGCCATTTAAAGCGACAAAAAAGTGAACAGACTAGAACGATCATCAGCAAACCATTGAGTGGGCCAATCCAATCGAGCCTATCGAAGCAAGCAGAATCCAGACTAGTAGTCATCATTCCAACAACAGAAAACCTGGCAACAGCAAATTTACTACAGTTCGTCGTGAAACAGCTGGTACAATTAGAATAGTAGTGTAGTTATTGTATTGTAATAATGTAATTAGGGAAATTTTGGGCACCCACAGAAAGTAGAAAGTTAAGGCAAAGATGGTAAAATTTATAGAAATTATTGAAGTTTTCTTGTTATGATTTGGGGAATACTTTTAATATTGTAAATGAGTGTAAAAGAAATATTGGTAGTATTTGTGAATCTTTGTTACCGAAATTGATTGCAAAGGAATTTTTGTTGTTGTTACTATTTGTTATTTGTGGGATTAGATAAACAATAGGATCGCTACAGATAATTTAATTATGAATTTTGGCGGAATATGATATTTATAGATTGTTAATGTAATAAAAACAAGTAGCGGATTACGATAAATTTCAAAATATGTGAAAATCGAATAACGGTATACAGGGTGTCCCGTACGTACCTCATTTTGTTTTATGATTTTGGGTGCTTTTTATCCTAATACCATGTAACTTTATTGTTATACAGCCGCTGAAGGTGATTTGCATCTCAGGAGATAGTAAACCTTCTACCGTTTCCAACCAATGCGTAACCACCTCTCTACTCCCTTCCCGTTGGCAGTTATAGGATGTCAAATTCAAAAAATTGGATAATTTTGCAATTTCTTTCTCAATTTCAACGATTTTCCCGCCAAAATGCATGATAACTATACACTTTTATGACAAGATTTAAATACCCGGGAATGTTACCTTTCATTTGACTATGCGCATGTACCTACTTACATGCTACCATTTTTGAGATATTCCCAACTTTATGGTGCATAATTTCGTTAATTTTGCTAATAATAATAGAAATCGCGCCTAATTTTATGCAATTCCACGCAAATTAACCAAATTCATGACAATCCGATAAAAAGCTTTTGACAATCTTGGGAATATTTCACGGAACTGGTCCTTCAGACTAGAAAAATTCCTAAGAATATCTGTTGAACGTCTTACGGCTTGGTTATTAGAGGCGGCCCAGAGACAGCCTCTATTGCATCAGCTGCACCGGCGAGCTGTTTAACTGCAGCAGGCTTTGCCTCTAAGGCGAGACCAACCAGTTTGACTTGGTGCGGGCCCCTAAGCTGATTGTCTTTCGACTGTTCAGCTTCGGTGTCCATCTCCATGGCCTCGGCGGGAGGTGGCTCCATTTTGCTGTCAGGTTTAAATTTCAGCCTGGTTATTCTAAAGTGAGATGGGCTTTCTCTCTCATTGAGCCAACTAAGAGACCCTTGATCAACACAAAAAAACATGACAAAATAACGAAGCTACATTGTTTTAATTTGAGTATATAATTATAAGAAGAGAAAAAGTTACAATTGGTCTAGGACCAATGATATTATACACCACATGAACATAAAAGGTAAATAAATTGAAAACCCCAAGTTCTATATGGTAATACCAGAATCGGGTCGCCCGATTCAGTTAATTTTTCAAATTTTATTTATTATTTTTATAAAAACGCCATGTATCAAATAACATCTCTCTACGTTGAGGCGTTCTCAGGTAGTTTCCAAATATGTAGTGAACAAATAAAAAAGCTAGAATTGGTCAAAGACCAATTCTTATGAATGCTCGTATACAATTTCACCCATCTGTGCAATTTTGGCTTTTGAAGTGATTTTCGAAAATATTTCTAGAACGGTTCGTCGGACAGAAAAAACGATTTTAATAATTTTATAGGATTTCATACCCTGAAGAACTGTCCAGTACATTAAAACCGCATAGGAGTTATCACTTTCACAGTATACGTAAAAATCCTAAATTTTTAAATGGCAACACTGAGATGGAGTTGCCCGATTAAGTCTATTTATGAAAATATTATTGCTATTTTAATGAAAAGGAGTTACCCGATTTGTCCCATTTTCGAGGTTAATTTTACTTTTGCTTTTAAAAGCTCATATGCCAATTTCAGATCTCTAAGTACACGCGTTTTCGACTAACCGTGAGGACTGACTGATGGTCGGACAGACGCACAGACAGACGGACGGACGGACATGCAAAATCCAAAATAACTTTTAATTTTATGAATGGGTCTACTCCATTTTGCTCTACCATCATTATTTCTAGGTGTTTCAAACGGAGCGATAAACTTCTTATACCTCATGATTTCATCATATAGGGTATAAAAATTCCTGGAAATACATCAGAGCTTATTACATAATTTTTGTTTAAGAGGAGTGAGTACTCAGCAAAAGTTTCAATTTAGATACCAGCGAGCTTGTAGGAATAACATTTTTTATACGTAGCATTGAGTCCTGAAAGTGAGAAAATTCATATAAAATTAGCCTAGACCTAGACCACATTAGAAATATGTAGCGTAAAATTCAGAAACACAACGTGCGACAATTTAAGATCAAATGTATATTGTACAAATTAAAAATTTTTAACATGAATTAACTCTCTTAAATTTGTTTTTACATAATTATTAAATATACTATTTCGGTTTGTATTTCATCAACCTTCAATGAAATATTGCAAATTCTAGTCGGTGAAATATCAAGAAAAAAACATGTACTATTGCAGTTAAATAATAAGAAAAAACAGCCACTAAAAATGAAAAAAAACTGGAAGTTATTTGCTAGATCTAGGCTTTATCTTTCTAAAATAGTCACTATCTAAAGAAATGAGAATACCTACTAACAGGAATTTGATTTAAAAAACTTCAATTTTAATGTATTTGATGGAATCGTTGGTGACCAATTTGTGAAATAAATTTAAAAAACAAGTAGAATTTTCTTTATAAATTATTTAAATTTTTATCATTTTTAGAAGGTTCCGAGCTAATATCTCCATTCCAATACATTTTTCTCTTCATATTTGCCGACGTTATTTACTAGGCTTCTTGGTTATCTTTAATTTACAATATAAATCATATCACGAAACTTGCAAATCTTGGTACTAACTCGTTTTAAATGGATTCATTTTAATTTTATTTTCTCATACTGTTAGTACATTGTTATAATCATTACCAGACACTAATTATAAGGATCAAGTACACAAATTGATTCATATTGTGTCAGTGAATTTCTTTCGAAATTTGTGTTTATGTTTTCGACTTGACGCTATTTCGAAAAGACTTAAACTAATAAAGTACATAGTTTAGAGTCGACCCCACACACCATTTCTTTTTCGGTCAAGTTCAGTGTTTAAAGTGCTAAATTTTTTAATTTTGTTTGCTTTGGTTTGTTTGAACGCACTTAGGGGACAACCTCCAATATATAAAAAGTTTTAAAAAAAGGATGGAATATAATAGAAAATCATTTATTGAACAACCACAGCCTACACTACGCTACAACAACGTTTCGTACATCCAGTGAGTAATAGATAGTTGGAGAATTACCAATAACATACAAAGTTGTTTAGAGCAAATAAATCTTATATTCCATCCAAATTTTTCTTTACTTATTTATTTATTGACTTTGCAGTGCAAATTACTGAAAGTATATTTATCGAACTGTTAATTATAAACTATTTTAAATGTTGTAGTTGTTGTACCTCAAGCGATTTCTCCTAATCGTTTGTTCATGACTATTACTAAAACAAAAAAAAAAAAAAAGAACAGATTGGTAACATGGTAGAATCAAAATAATGCACTAAAGGATTGAACGATCTTCAAGAGCTAACTAATCGAATATATACACCCATCACACAAACAGTAGAGGCTGCAATTGCTCTAACAACAAAATTTGGTAACTGGACGGATAGTTTGCTAGAAACTTTCAATATTTGCAAGCCGGAAGGCTTGGAGAACGGTAAGGAAACTTTACTTATTTTACAATTTTTTTTTAGGCATTAGTAACACCAAGGAAGCTAACTTCAAATATTTTTAGTGGATCTCTACTTAGCTCAACAGCTTTTTCTACTATCACTTCTACAGAAGATGCAAAATCACTTTTTGTTAGTACATCAGCCGCATTTTCATCGATCTTCAGGCCAGGGTCTGTGGAAACTTGTAGTACCTGAGCGTGCCCGCGAAATAGTATTACGCGAGTGTCACGACGATCCAAAGGCAGGTAACTATGGTGTAGCCAAGACCAAAACAAAAATCGTACTACTGGCCAGACATTCCATTAGAGGTAAAGAAGGCTGTGGCCAAAGGTGCAAAGATGCTAGCCATCCATGAAAAATGATATTAATGGACCTTTTTGGAACTCTTCCAACGTGCACGAAAGGACTTATTGCCCTACTTCTCGTTGTTGATTTCTTTACTAAGTTTTGTATACTCCCTTTGCGAACAGCAAAGGCTTCATGTGTGGTGAATAATATAGAAGAAAGGTTTTCCTGTAATATGATGATGTGATTGCAGATAACGGGCCACAGTTTAAGTCAAAGAATTAAAGATCCTATTGCAAAAATATGGTGTTCCTTATATGTGGTACGGGAGCAAGCATTGAGACAAGGAGACTAATAATCAAAGCCCATTCTATTTAAACAACGCGCGAGAATTTGTCTATAGTGGGAACTAATACAACCAATTTGCAGAGAGTTATGATTCTTTGGAGAAATAAAAAGCCTTTCGTGATAGCTTTAAACTTAATAGATATAAAATACTATGTAGAGAAAATACAGCATAAGCATGAAATTAACAAAATTAATTATGACAGAACAAGATATAAGAAGTAAAATTTAATGTAGGTGATATCGTCTATAAACCTAGTTGTGTATTTTCAGGCAAGGCAAAGCACTTCTCTGGAAAGCTCGCACCAAAATACATTAAATGAACCGTCTCTCAGAAAATATCAGTTGGTGATGAAAGATGAAGTCGGAAAAGATATTGGTATATGGCATATTAAATATTTGAAATCCTAATAATTTAAAACTATAATTACATAAAAAAAAATTACTAGAATCATGCATAATTATATGGGAGGTTAGAGTTGAGTTCCCAACACCCTGATGGGCTATGTACCTAGTGTGTGAATTTTAAAGGGATGACTAAAATGTAGCCAATATAAATTTGCCTACACGGCATAATTATCTTTCCGCGCATAATTTTTCTTTAAAAACTATTCAAATGTAAATTCAATAAATCTCGCCAATAACTCCGAAAGGTTTTGTGATTGCTAGATATAGGAAGAAGTAATCAGCCATTTTTTAGTTATTTTAATGAAGAGTTAAGAAGATCCGATTCCTGTTGTACACCTGTTCGCTCGTGCTTCCTGGTTAAATGTGGAGAAGCGATCAGATATGGAATTTGTACCTATGTCTAAATCAAGTTCTCAAGGTTATCCAATTTATTCAGATTTTATTTCCTCATATATGTAAGTAAAAACACGTTTTCACTGAGTTTCCTGTAGATTATTATTCCTTTTTTCGTTTTTTATTTGTACAATATTTTAAATCCAGTACACAATATTTTATTACTATCCTCTTTCTAAACTTCTGTTCGAATTCAACAAAATTTTTCTTAAATTAAATGCACTCATACTTTTCGTTTTCCTGTTCTAAAACGTTTTTATTCAGTTTCACCAAAGTTAATACTTAAATTGAATTCACAAATATTTTCGCTTAAATATTACTCAAATCACCGGAGATGTAACTTCTCGCAGCGGGTTTTGAAAAAAACTTCCCGAGGTTCGGGTCTACTTTGGATTGTGCAAGGTCGCTTGCTAAATTTTCCAAGAGTTTTTGCTATGAAAATTCATAGCGAAATAAGTCAATATGGAATTGACTCAGTTTGCTGCTAAGTCTGCAGCTCGAGAATTAAGTTGAGAAACTCTTTATGCAAACGAAAAACCTTTAAAAAAGAAATTTCATTGCAAAATGAGGGCGTTTCATATAAGCAGGAACCGTATAATCGTCCATACGGCTTGGTTCCTGCCTGCCGTATACGCCAAAGCAAACAGCCAAGCTGACCTCCAATAAGAGGTGTTATTTTGATATTCAAAGAAAAATGCAATTTTTTGAGAGAAATGATCGGATGTTTATTTCATTGTAAAGAAGAAGGTATGTCGTTAATAATGGAAAATAACATCAGCCAAATGACCACCACGACCACGCCTACAGGACCATATCCTTTTCATGAAATTTTCCATAACCAAATCGCAAAGTGGCTGACCTATGTCCTCGATAGCCTCAAGAATTCCATCTTTGAGGTCTTGAATCGACGCTGGGCTGTTGGCGTAGACCTTCTCTTTCACGTGGCCCCAAAGGAAGAAGTCGCAAGGTGTTAAGTCACAAGATCTCGGTGGCCAATTGTGATCACCTCTTCGAGAGAATACACGATCCGGAAAGTTTTTCCGTAAAATATCAATGGTTTCGTTGCCTGTTTGGCACGTAGCGCCGTCTTGTTGAAAGTAAACGTTGTCCAGATCAATACCATCCAATTCCGGCCATAAAAAATCATTACTCATCTATCGATAGCGCAATCCATTCACCATAACTGTTGCTCCAGCCTCATTTTCGAAAAAGTAAGGTCCAGTGACCCCGCGGGACCATAAACCGCACCAAACAGTCACACGTTGAGCATGGAGAGGCTTTTCAACAAAAACTCTTGGGTTTTCGAGCCCCAGATGCGACAATTTTGCTTGTTGAAAAAGCCATCGAGGTGGAAATGGGCCTCATCACTCAAGATGAGTTTTTGATGGAATTCCGGATCATTTTCATGCATTTCAAGGACCCACTCAGCAAAGACTCGACGTTGTTGATGATCGGCCGGCTTTAGTTCTTATGTTAACTGAACTCTATAAGCCTTAAGACCCAAATCTTTATGGAAAATACGGTGTAATGACATTTGTGGAATGTCTAATTCCAAAGAACGACGTGCAATGGACAAACCTGGGTTTTCTTCAACACTTTCGGCTACAGCAGCAATATTCTCGGCTGTTCTTGAGCGACGTGCACGGGTTTTATTCTTCACATCACTAACTTGTCCCGACAGCTCGAATTTTTCTACCAATTTCTGTATTGCGGTCCGACAAGGTGCTTCACGACGACCCACAAATGTTCGAGCTTTACGAACCGTATCTGCCACATTTTCACCATTTTTATAGTGAATTTTAATAATTTCAGTGCGTTGTTGAATCGTGTATCGTTCCAGTTTTATTAATGGCGTAGTTTCTACTTGTTAAATATCAAAATTACAGCTACAAAACTGACATCTACCGAAATAGCTGGTTAATTAAAATAACACCTCTTATTGGAAAACCCAATAGGTGCAGAACTGAAAATGTTTGGACTTACCTATTACAGCATTTATCCGTCACAGAACACCAGGCGGTTGATCTTCGTCATTAAGGCTGTTCATTCTATTAGTAAAGAAATTATAAATTGATACGCTTGTTAAAGATTATGCTCATGTACATACATACTGTTAATAGAAAGTAAACAACATTGTGAAGAATAGGTAGTTGTAACAGTATGTCTTGAGATTGGAAGCATGCATATTTAAACAGCATATCCTTTATAATAAAAGTTTGAATATATGTCCCGGGATTTATTTTGCAGAGGAAAACTCCTAGTCCACTCATTGATTTTATTGGTTCTTCAAAATAATTTCCGCACGCTTGTAATTTCATTCCTTGGATAGATTTTTTATTTCATCAAAATTTTGTCTGGTATACCCTGACGTATGCAGAAAAAATTATTGGGCTGAAATATGTATACTTAAATAGTGCTCGGCACTTTTATACGCTATGGGGCAACCATTCCCTCTTCTGATAAAATAAGATGACTTAATCTCTTTTTGCAAATACTATATCTATATTCATTATGGATTTGTTGCAAAATACAGCTTGGATTTCTTACGTCTCGCTTTAACTTTTGTAAAAAAACTTTCAAATGATAAACAGTGAATTCTTGCATAAACCCGAAGTTTGCAATGAAGTCTACGAGATGTGAACATTGAAAGTTACATTGCTATTTACGAATACTTTTGGAAAATTTTCGACAAATAATTAAAACATTTTTTCAGCCATTCTGAGATTTTGGAGAAATGTTTTTGGACATAGAAGCAATCTGCAAGAACAGTGCAACAACAGAAACTCACAATAAATGTCATCAGGGACTAAATCTTTAAAAAGAATTAGGTAGGTACTCCTGTGTACAAGCAAAATTGCCTAAATTCAGTTTCTTTCCATCGTAAAACGTTATCAAAACTTCTTTGTTTTGGGGCAAATTCTAGAGGAATATAAGCATACAAATTTTTAATTCGCTGTGCCATTATTGCTTTATTTTCTTAAGTTATTTTGTGTATAGTTTTCCTATTGAAAATGCTTAAAATTAATTTCCTGGTCAATTTTAGGTCGACTAGATGCATCGCACCAAAATTAAATTGACTAATCATTTTAATTCCACTATTTTCAAGTTCACTGGTAATGTTTCTAAAAATAAGGTGGTGAAATTCTGGTTGCTTTGGTAAATAAAAATCTTCATCTGTTCTCTTTTCTGCAGTTTTTTTCTCAAAAGTTACTACTCTAAAAATTGCTTTTCCGATTTTATAACACTTGCAGCATTCAATTAGAGAATTATGGCCTACTATTCCAGATAGAAATGAACGTGCCGGGGTATCGCAAATTAATTTTCTTATCTGAATATTGATAATCTTTCCATTGATTTGATATTTAATCCATATTTTGATAATACCCTAAATTCCGAAATAAAGTCATGAAGAAAGACGTCAGGATTTAAAGGTTTTTTTCCAAGGTATACTACAATTATGAATATTTCCATATTTGGAATATTCACAATTTTTCGTAAAATTGGCCACAAACCTCTTGTCGCACTTTTATATAAAGGGAGCCATCGATGCCGATATCTAAAAGTATTTAAGATAGTTCCTCTAAAATTATTTTTCTTAATTGGTTTTCTAAGCCCAAATAGTAATAACTACCAGGTCGCACTGTTCTTATTAAAATCTTTTCAGAAGTTTGCAAGAGTGCTTTCATACTCAAGAGAACGTCTAGATTTTTTGAACGTAAAAGTTGTAAAATGGCCTCACAGCTTTTTCTATGACGATCATGCATTAAACACCAACGCCTTAATTTTTCCCTACATGACATACTTATGACATTTTCATGATCTCTCACTGCTACTACTTCCTCTTCATTATCATGTATTTCAATATCATTTCCTTCATTTTCATTAAAATTGCTTCCGCGTTCATTTTCTTTCTGATTGGTGAACAATCCATCAAATTTCTACGAACATTTTCGCATTCATGTTTCATCAAACGTGCTAAATGCCTTTTACTTCTCATTATCATTGCAAAATCAGTAATTTTTAAATAACTAGGACGAAGAAAATTAACTAACTCTTGCTCTGCAATTGTAGCATTTTATGAGCGAAGAACTACTCGAATATTTTATTATTATAAGACTTGCTACCAGTGATGCCAGATTGGGCGCTTTTCCGAAAATTGGGTTATCCTTTTACAAAATCTGCGCTTCGATTTACATGAAAAGCGCCCAACGCCCAATTGGGCGCCCAACTGTTCTTTCTGCGCTTTTTGGGCTCTATTTGAAGATATAAAATCGAATGGAAAATGGGTTTTATTCATATTAAATGATTCATGGATATCTCATTCTGACTAAACAGAAGAGGGGATTAAGTATTTCGAGACTCGTATGCGGGAAATTTTCCGTCTACTGCGTGCAATGTTTAAAAGACGAATGCCGAGGTACTGGATAGTTACTGGCTTTGTACCCCAAAATCAATATTTCGTAAAGAAATTTTGTGAGCATACTGCATGCTTCGATTAGCAATGCAGGACGATCTCATCAATAAACCTCTGAACTGCCTGCTATCTACACTACAGTGAACTTAGATGTCCAAAAGCTGGTGGTGCATGCCAAAAACAACTAAGGAGCAGGAATTAGACTCGGTATTGTAAATGAAAACTTGGCGTTTAAAACAAAATAAAACTTTATTAGCAGGTTAAATTACAAATGTGCCCAGTTAGTCTGATGGTTAAATAGCGACTTACTTAAAATGAGTAAATGCCAAAAAGAGTTTCAAGAGCAATACCGCTGAAAGTTCTCTTATTCTCTTAACATTTTCAACAGTGGATATGCAAAGATTTATTTAATAGTCTAATTATTTGTTCAAGAAGGAAATTTTTTTTTTTTTTTTTTTGATTCTCCGGTATATAGCAAAAGCTAAAAAATGTTTTTAACCCATTAAAATTTTGTGACAAGTTTCAAGTCTTGGTTTAATTCATCAACAGGTCCCACATAGCGAAATTGAGTGACTTGAAAAACAAATGAAAAAATAGAACAAAGAAAAGAAAGGAAATGAAAAAATGAAAGATTGAGAAAAATTGGAAAAACAGTTTTAAAAAACCAGATTCTTTCGAAACGAATCGAACCTGTATTCGCCCGCAGTGGGCTGAAAAAGAAAATAAAAAGGAAGAAGAAGAAGCGTTTCGTGTTAGCAGAAAACTTTACATAATTATATGAGACAAAACTCTAATATTACACCAAGGAGGAAGAAATAAAAGTAGAGATTACTCTTTAGGATATTTTACCGGGGTAACTTATATTTGTTCAAGAAGGAATTTATTTGGATTCTCCGGTATATATCAAAAGTTAAAAAATGTTTTTAATTTTTTATTTCATCACACAACCCAATTTCGTTATTTGGAACCTGTTGATGAATCAAAACCAAGACTTGAAACTTGTCACCAAAAACATAATGGGTTGTGTGATGAAATAACAAAAAAAAAAACAAAAAACATTTTTTAGCTTTTGCTATATACCGGAGAATCCAAATAAATTCCATCTTGAACAAATATAAGTTTACCCCGGTAAAATATCCTAAAGAGTAACCGCTACTTTTAATAATATTAAAATAGTAAGAAAATTGCTCACTAATTTTGCTGGATGCAATATGACTGATAAACTCTATTTGACCGATGACCAACACTTTTAATTTACCATATCTAAATTTTTAATAAATAACACAAAGCAGATTAATTCACTAATAATTTTATTAGCACAATACGATTTCAATTTTAATGCAAGAAACTTTAGTAATTCTATTAGGGAGGACATACCACATTTTCAGAAGTACAAAGATAAAGTAAAATGTTTCGCGAAAATACGATTTTTACACGACATTGAATGCACTACGTCATCCGATCAGAAGGGATACTTACATTAAATTAATTAAAAAAGAAAACAATTTTTTTTTCGAATAAACACCGAAAAAAACAAATAGCTAAAATTGTCACTTACTACTATTCAAATTTCTCCTGCTGATGATCTTGAAGGCCTAATGGAACTGCATTACTGATTAAGAAAAAGAAAACTTCATGAAAGTACACAAACTTTGTTATACGTGACTATTTTCTGTCTGCCATGATCCTTTTCTAGTAAATTTAGATATCGCTCAAATTCCTCACTTACGCAAATGATGAGGATAAAACTGAATTAAATCCGGAAATAGATTACTTTTAACTTTTATACATAAAAAGATTAAAACCCGTCAAAATAACAATAAAAAAAAAACACCTCACCCATACGAATTTAGCTGTAATATAATAACTCCAAATAAAACAACATTTTCAACTGCAGTGGTCGAACAACTTCTGAACGAGGCAGGCTGGCACCAGACACTCAAGCGAGACTAAACTGAGCGATCTACTTTTTCACTTCTATCGCAAACACTCCACATGACATTCGTATTGCATCCGCATTCACTTTGGATCGCAGTGTAGTTTCGCACTCACGAGTTTTCCATTTTTTTGGTTTCGTTCCTGGAGTACGAAATGGCAACATGTCCACCTTGAGGATAGGCAAAATCCACGAGAAATATTTCCTAAGCTTGAAACAGACTCCCTCCCTACTACATGACAGCCCTTACTTAGTCCTAAAATTCTAAAATATGTGCAGTGTTCTCACGGAAGACTGACAAAGGTTTGATTTGAATAGCACCTCCGTCCTAAACTACTATTTATATAGAAAATTTGTAAAAATCTCAAGCTTATTTTCTTACCTTCCCAACCAAATTTTTATCATTCCTAACAAATTATTTAAAAAAATTATCTTAACCGATTGACTAAGATTCCTCAAACAAAAACTTTCCGCTGAGTAGTAGCTGAGTGGTCCGCTGAATTCAAATCAATCTGCCTACAGAGTCAGATTACGGCCGTACATACAATATTGCAACTATTATTCAGCTGAGACTTAATGAGCGTAAAATGGTAAGTGGTACATTTTAATCAAAATTATTTTATATTTTCTTAAGTAAGGTATATAGTAAGTGTAGCGTTTGGGAAGGTAAGGAGCCAAACTTAATATTACTGGAGCCCTATTTTCCTGTCTGTGTGGATAGTAGTTTAACTATATGGCATATTGTGATGTGAATTTACACAACAATTTCCTAATCAATTGAAAATACAAGAATGCACATTCTGCATTCTTGCATTATTCAATTAACCCAAAACTCATCGCTCAATTAATCAATGACAATAAATGCGATCGATTGATTAATTGCAATTAAGAAAAAACATACGCTAAACAAAATATATGTCACAACCTTAAGAAGTGACTGTAATTGTTTACATGCGTTTGTTTACATTTTTGCAACCAGCGTAATACGGGCCAATTATATTGCGTCACATCTTTCTGCCGGAGTTAAATAAATGCAAATATGCAATTGCGTCATGATCTATAATAATTGTAAACATAATGCAAGTATGCATTTTGTATTAAGAAAGAAAAATTGTGTTAACGGTAAATAATAATTTGTGTATAAATAAAATAGCAACAACCTAATAAAGAACAATTGATTTCCATAATAGACAGAACAAGTAGCCTTTTATTCACTCGGCATCTGCTGTTTTACAGCTGCGCCAACGTACCATCTTTTACCCTTGATACTACTACCGGGAATCTGCTGTTTACAGCTGCGCCCGTCGTAGTAGCGGAGGTCTGCTTTTCACAAAGCTTCCCCTATCTGTTGTACATTCGTCTATTGCTACATGGTGACATAATAATTCATACTACTACAACATGGTGACAACATCTAACATCATCATCTCCTTTTAATATTAATTGGCGACTACTTCTCTGTTATAATATTATATGGCGGCAATATCTCGGCTATATTATTACATGGCGACAGTGATAATTAAACTGTAATCTTCGGACCGTGACGTTAAAAAGAACGATATATTCGGACCATGATAATGAAACTGTAATCTTTGAACGATTAAAATAATCAGCAATCTTCAGATATTGAAGATATTAAACTGACAATAAAGGGACCGTGATGGGAAGAAAAACAATTTTCGGAATATAAACTACAGATGACAATGAGAAGACAATCTTCAAACTGTGACAATTAAGCTGATCTTCGAGCTTAATTACTTGATAATGGCAGTGATTTAAGAAATATAATTGGAAGTAATCTAATGACAAAGCTGACAACAGTTGAACCATTTTTAATACGGTGCCTATAATAGAATAAAGTGATTCCGATTCTACACATAAAAAAAAAATAAATGTTATGAGATGTGAATGTTCGTTTATCAAATTAAAAACTTTACTTATCAGTTACGCGCGTTGTATGTATGTATATATATATTCACCTAACCAGCATTAAATGTAATAGTAGAGACAATAATATAGACATTAAATACCTAATATGTACAGGAATAAGCAATAGGCATAATTAATATAAAGTTATCGTAACAATAGATTGTTTTTTTTTTTAAATTGAAACCGATTAAAGATCTAAATACTAAATACTCCCAGTAAAATTAATATTTGAGTTTAAAAAAAAAAAAAACTTTGTAACCCTCCGTTATATAGTAAGAAATTTTAAAAGCTAGAAAAATATAGATAACGTTTTAACAATATGGGAAAAACTAATTGGAAACACGCAGACAATAATGGTGAGATCGTCAACAACCTGATAATAGAAGATACGGTCAATAATGATAACAAGCAGATTATTATTCTTTTGGCAATTATAGCCGTTGTGAAGGTTATACAATTAGTGTACACTCTGTACCGAGCCCACCGAAGGGGGCTTAGAAAAAAATATCTTAACAGTCCAGCGCAAATTACAATTCAAAAGTGAAAAGAAACAAGATTTAAAACAAAATGCATAAATAGAATACATAAATTAATAAACATGCACGAATGGAACAGTTAAATGATATAAAGTAGGAGTAAGTAACTTCAATAAAAGTAACTTCAATAAAAGCATAAACAGGGGCTACACGAAAAAAACGCTTAAGGAAAAGAAAGAACTTGTGGAAAATCTAGAAGCACAAGCACTATTGAAAATAAAACAAGAAACTACTGCAGAAAAAGCATTGAAAATAAAGGAGATTTATACCGAAATAAAGCTAAAAGCAAAAACAATTCTAGAACTAATAGAAAGCCAAGAAGAAATAAGTATGCCTTTTGATATACGAACCGCGACGTCACTCGTCCAGTCATACGACGGAAAAGTAGAAGAAACAGAAGCTTTCATCGAATCAATAGAACTGCTAGACGAGCTTACGCCATCAGATCAGAAAGACACTATGATCAAATTTATCAGAACCAGAATTACAGGGAAAGCTAAACACGCAATAACTAACGGAATTAGCACGGTTCCATTAATTAAAGAAAAACTGACAACGAAATTTTCTGTTAAAATCTCATCTGAAGCAGTTCTAGCACAATTACGATCGTGTCAGCAAGGAAATAGAAAAATTACCGATTTCTCCGCCCAAGTCGAAGACCTGCCAAGACAGCTGACTAGAGCGTTCATATCGGAAAAAATTGCACCTGGAGAGTCAGCCGAGAAATTGGCAGAAAAATTTCCCATCCAGACGTTCGCAAATTACGTATCTAATAGAGATACGGAATTGATACTAAAGGCGAGTAATCTCACAGCAAAGCCAGTTGCAGTGGATAAGCCACAACAGAATAACATGTTGCACTACCAAAGCAGACAAACACAAAGATTTAGATCTAATTCAAACCAGTATAGAGAACATTACAATAGAAGATTTAATAGAAACAGATGGCAAAGCCAACAAAACCAAAGATTCACTAATACTGGTCATCTAATGAACCCAAACAGAAACTTCTCGAATCAGAATAATTACCGGAATTCAAACCAGAACAATTACCGTAACCATCAGTGGAATAATGGAAACCAACAAAGTAATAGAAGAATTCGATTCTATGACTCGGGGGAATGCCAATCCCCCCAACCAGAAGACGAAACAGATCGGTTGGGGGAGACCTCACAAATAAACTAAGAGTCCACACGTTAAACATCTCTCTCTGTAATTTCGTAAAAGCGTATGTAGATATGTGTAGTTCAGTATGCACATTTATAGTCGACACAGGAGCAGACATATCAATTTTTAAAAGAGGCAAAATAAGCGCCGACCAACGATACTATCCTAAAAATACTTGTGTCATACAAGGTATCACAGATAATACAAGAAAATCAATAGGAGTAACCTACGCTACTCTCACTTTCAACGATCAATTTTCGATCGAACACCTGTTCCAAATAGTAGACAACGATCTAGCCATTGAGGCAGATGCAATTTTAGGACTTGACTTCCTAACTAAATTCAAAGCCTCAATTTATTACGACACTTGGATACTTACATTAAATACAGCCGAGGAGTCAATCGAAATACCCATAATGAGTGGTCCATCCTCACACGTTATCGTGATACCACCCCGATGTGAAATTGTTAGAAAAATCAAATGTATAAAATCAGAAACTAATGATATTGTCGTAATTAGGGAAGAATTCGAACCAGGAGTTTTCGTAGGAGGAGCAATTACCTCAGCGAAAGACCCATTAGTTAGAATATTAAATACGACAACTAAAACAGTAACTATCCAAGAACCCAAATTTCAAACCAAATCTTTAGCACATTTAACATTCAGAATAAAAATATTCCCAACAAAAACAGAGCAAATCGAGTAATTTCGGCTTTAAATCTAAAGTCCATACCAAATTATGCTAGACTCAATTTGAAAACTTATGTCAGGAATATCAAGACATATTTTCCCTCGAAAAAGAACCACTTTCAACTAAGAATTTCTATGAACAACAAATAGAGCTATCAGATAAAGCACCGGTATACACAAAAAACTATAGAATCCCAGAGGCACATAAATCCGAAATCGATAATCAAGTGAAGAAAATGCTGGATAATAAAATAATAGATAACCCTGTTTCCCATTCAACTCACCAATTTTATTAGTACCAAAAAAATCAAGTACTCAAAACAAAAAGTGGCGACTAGTGGTAGATTGCAGAAATTTAAACAAGAAAGTACTTTCAGATAAATTCCCACTGCCACGAATAGAAGATATATTAGATCAAATGGGCCGTGCAAACACTAGACCTTATGTTTGGATTTCACCAAATTTCTTTAGACCCAGCTTCTAGAAAGTACACAGCTTTTTCAACCAACCAAGGACACTCCCATTTTACTCGACTTCCTTTCGTGCTTAATATAAGCCCAAACAGTTTTCAGCGAATGATGACAATCGCTATGGCAGGTCTAACACCAGAAGTTGAATTTTTATATATTGATGACATAATAGTCATCGGATGCTCACAAGCACATCACTTAAAAAATCTGTCATCCATATTCAAGAGATTACGATAGATAAATCTCAAATTAAATCCAGAGAAAATGCAAATTTTTTCACACGGAAGTTACATACCTTGGTCACAAAATTTCAGTACAAGGTATAAGCCCATAGCTCAAATTATGGTGTTATAAAAAATTATCCTATTCCCAAGAACGCAGATGAAGTCAGGCGTTTCGTAGCATTTTGTAACTACTACCGTCGTTTTGTTCCTAACTTCGCAGACACTGCACTACCGTTAAATAGACTGCTCCGGAAAAAGGCAATATTTGAACGGTTTGAAACTCACCAAAAAGCCTTTGATATTTTAAAATCAGCGCTTATGTCGCCCATAATATTACAACACCCTGATTTTAATAAAAAACTCATTATATCGACAGACGCATCAAACACTGCCTGTGGGGCAATTCTATCCCAAAATTTTGATGGACAAGAACTACCTATCGCATACGCAAGTAAAACATTCACACAAGGAGAGAGCAACAAATCAACAATTGAAAAAGAACTAACAGCCATACATTGGGCTATAACATATTTTAAACCATATTTTTATGGACGAAAATTTATAGTAAGAACGGACCATAAACCATTAGCATATTTGTTCGGAATGAAGAATCCGACATCGAAATTTACCCCGAATGCGATTAGATTTGGAAGAGTTTGCTTCCAAAATCCAATATATCAAAGGAACCGATAATTCTGGACCTGATGCTTTGTCTAAAATAAAGCTTGATATATCAGATCTAAAAGAGATCAAAATATTACAAATGAAAATTCGCTCAATGGGAAAGAATGGAAAAGAAACTAACATTGCGTATCACTGAGGTCTTGGCACCATCAGAAGTAACAAAATTACCAGAATTAAAAATCAACGTTGATAATAAAAGAAGAATTGAACTCACGCTAACGTTAAACTATAAAATATTTTATAAGCGGATAACAAGAATAAATAATACCCAATCAGTAGAACCCGCACTAGAGCAGACATTCGAAGCATTGGAAGAGTATATTGACAAACAACTACAGACCAAGACTCTGAAGATCACTGCAGAGAGTCAAATTTTTAACATGATAAATATAACCGCATTTAAAGGCCTATGTAATAAAATTTTAAATAAAATACAAATAATAATATATAAACCACAGATTCAAGTGACTGATATAGAGAAAATATGTCAAATACTATAAGACTTCCACTCAACCCCAACGGGAGGACACTTGGGACAGTCAAGCATGTTTAGCAAACTAAAAGATGTCGTGTCCCAAAAACTCACGAATCAATAAAACAATAAATCTTTACATCAAAGAGAACACACGAGTTGCAATTAAAACAATACTTTATTAAACGAGAACTGACCTAACTTAATGTCAATATAACTAAGCTACCTGGCGCTTAGGTAACCTGAACCGACTCTGATCACGATAAGACTGTACACTTAACGGCACTCGCCAGTCCAGTCCTTGGTCTTTTATGCACCAATATTCGGAAGTAGACTTTACTTAACAACGCGGATGTAAACAAACGACAACAACCTTGCCGTTTATTCTACCGGTTGCAGCACCTGAGTCGCTCAGTAGTAAACAATCGCTTTACATAATAATTACCATGCGAGGTTAATTATTATTGTAATCGTCGATTGCTCCACTAAGCGCTCATCGCAGCCAGCTGTTGAGCTAATCAGCAAAATAACCGACATTTGCAGAACAGTACCATGCGAGGTTACTGTTTAGCAATTGCTAATTATTTCACTAAAATGCGCCCTTGGCTGCTGGAAGAATCTTCCGTATATTGGGCCATAACAGTCCTCCCCCCTTGGAAAAACTAGTTTCCGCCGGGAACTAGTTCTGGAGAGTGCAACAATATTAATTAAAAACTGAAAATGTCTTTATCCTTATTCGGTTCAGATCCTTTACATTTTCCATTATATACCTACTATCTAAATTGTCTTATTTTTCTTTTTCAAACCGTACATTTTACATTTTTACATCTTTTTACATCAATTCTCTTGTTATTTTCTTTTACATTTAACTTCTTTAAATTCAATATTTCTTTTTCACATTTAATTCCTTTCTTACATTTTTACATCTTTTTACATCATTTCTTTTATTTATTCTGATTTTACAACATATCTATTTACTTTTTTCTTTTACTTCACATGTCCTTTTATTTATTCTGATTTTACAACATATCTATTTTTTTTTTACTTCACATGTCCCTTCTTGGAAACTTCCTCCTTATTATACTAATAATTTCTTACATTTGAATCTTATAACAATTAATCTATTTCTTTCCATTGAACATGATTGAATATTATAGACCATATATACATATTTTTATTTCTATATAACTTTACACGTTAATCTCTAACTATAGGTTGCCCTTAAATTACTTCTACGTTATACAAGTGCATAATATATATATATTTACTTAACTAAACCTATGGCGGTCACTCTAGCTGCACAAGTTGTTTCCCCACAATAGTTGGCAGATTGGTGGTTGGCAAGTTCGCTGTCGTGGGCAAGATTGTCTCAATTGTTATGTTTGCATTTTGGGCCTTGGGTTGCTGCTCTGTCTTATGAACAATAGGGAGAATCACTCTGTTAGTGCCGGCTTGAGTATAGTTCCTCTTCCAGCGCTTCAAATGGCATAATACTCCTATCAGGATTATTAAACTGATGATGGCTAAACATGCGGTAGTAGTTGTCGCTGCTAAATGTACTGGATGTGGAATGGCACGTCTACTTGCCTCCTCCGTGCTGATTTTGTCTTCAACGCTCTTTATAGCTACATCTTGCTCTCTCCATGCTTGATTAAAGTTGTCACTAGCCAGCAATCGTATTTTGTCCTTTTTTCCTTCAACTACCTCCTCTCTCTGCCTGTCTGTCTGTGTTGCGATGCTGCTCCAGGCTGGTAACTCCATTCGTCTGGGCTGCCATAGAGATATATTTCGCTGCGCGGCATCTTCA
The DNA here is from genome assembly GCA_963924295.1 of Dioctria rufipes. NCBI lineage: Eukaryota > Metazoa > Arthropoda > Insecta > Diptera > Asilidae > Dioctria > Dioctria rufipes. The sequence goes on along the minus strand of CAWUPM010000731.1, from coordinate 36,543 downwards.
GCTTGTATTCGTAGGTCACCGATTTGTAGGTGACAATGTTCTTCGATGAATAATACCCCTGTTTTCTCCAGCTCACCGATGGAAGTTGGTGAATGTTGGCAGTTCACTTCCAGCTTGGTCTTCTCGGACATCACAAATAACCAGTGGTTTCTCGTTGCCATTCTCACTAAGCTGCTCCACCTGGCTGTAACTCTTTCCTTACAGGCCTTCGCATTTACGTTGAAGCTCCGGAAAAGGTTCAGCACACAATTTTCTCCAATAGCAGTAATAGTTGGGGCTAATTGTGGGCATACGATTTGCGGGTGGTCTGATGCGGTTAACAATCTCTGGCACTTCTGGTACTGTTGGTAACTCAGCAAGACATACTGTCGTTCATGATTGTTGGCTGCCACAAATTCAGCGTCCAGATGATATACACATGATACCCAAATTCATCTATAGCTATCGGGATCGTGTATACCTTATGTAAGTCAAATGCAACTGGTTGGGGCTGTGGGATATCTACCCTGACTAGGATTTCTTGGCCTACCTGGAGTGCTTGTACCTTTGCAATTTGTACCAGCAATTGGAAATTCTGGAATTTTTCATCTAAATCCAGCTTACTAGTGGCATTCTTCATTATCTCGGTCAGCTCTCGTGCATGAATAATCAGCGGGTGTAGCTTTCCTACGCTTAGGGAGATTAATATGCCCATCATTGTTTCTTGCATTTCGCTGATTTCTCCTAAGTGAAGGCTCATTAGCGTAATTACCTCACTCAATTCCATTCTTAGTTTTAATGACGATAATTCCCGATATTGACCCTGCTGCTCTTTAACGATGGTTGAAAGTTTATTTTGTAGTTCTTCTCTCTCTTCTGCTGCCTGTAGCCTTGAAGCATTAAACAAATCGAACGTAGATTTGACGACTGTAATTTGGTCCTTCAGTAGATTTAATGTTCGGCTCTCCTTCTCATTAAGGTCATCTATAGCTGCATGTATTTCTTCCGAGTCGGCATGGTCCATGGTTCCGAACAGTGTCTTGGCCAGAGATCCTACTCCATCAAAAATTGAACGCTTGTTTTTTCCGGGCGTCTCATTTTGGGTATGATGCGAGAGTTCCTCATCCTGACGCTTAATTTTTTCCACCCAGCCTCCTATCTCTTTGACTGCTGCCTTACACCTTGCAACGCCTCCAGTATCGGTTACATTTGCGCATAATCCGCTTATCAAACCGCTGCATTTGCTGATGAATTTTAAGTCTTCAGTGAGATCTGGTGTTTGGAACTTAGACAGAATAGTCCAATGTTTCGTGTAGAAATTAACCATCCCGAGACGCTCGAACAACACTCCCGACTGTGGTATCGGCTCGATACTATAACCTGCCTGCTCTGCTTGTATCCCAGCTACCCAAGTGAAGATTAAAATTATTGCCGTCTTCATCGCGAAGCTAAACCTTACTTTATAACTATATAAATTTAGGGCAATCCTAGTATCCTTAGACTAAATGAATTTTGTTTTTCTTTAATATAACTCCTAATTTATTCTACTATAATTCAATTCTCACTTTTGTTTTACAATCTTTATTTCTCTTACACCTTCTTTCTTTAACAATTCTCTTTTCTCTTTACACAACTTGTATAAAAACTTCTCTTTTAAATTTCTGAACCTGTTTTTTTTTTTAATCTTTTTATTTTTAACCTCTTATTTATGTTTTCTTTCAACAGCTCTTCTTATTGATTTTCCATTATTTTTTTTCAAAATCTCTTATCTCTTTTTTTTTAAATCTTTATATCACTATTCCTCTTTTCTTTCTCTTTTTTTTTAATTACTATTTCCTTTAAATTCTCTATTTCTTCTTTTTTTTGTTTACATATACTTACTTCCCTCTATTGGCAATCTTTTCGCATCTGCATAATCTTCTTTTTCCTTTCCTCTCAGCCTAAACGCTTAATGAACCTTGTTCTGCAAGAAAAACAAAGAAACTAAGAAAAAGACTAAATAAAATAAAATATTCAAATTGTAAAACTATTCTCTCGTGCTTCATTCCACTTAGGTTATCGTCCTAATATGATGAACAAACTCTAATCTTAAAATTAATCATGATACCTTCTCAAACGATTCGTATGAATCCGCTTTAGCTTTTTCCCGTGAAGGATAGTTACATTCTCAGGACTGTGAACGTAAATTACTTCATATGGGCCTTTAAAAATGGATGCTAATTTCCCTGCCCTAGCTAAGTCTTTAACTAGAACTTTATCACCAATATGTAAGACTTCCGGCCTAGCTGAATTGTCATGGTACTTCTTTGCCACTAGTTTGCTTTTAAGTAGGTTCTCCCTAGCTAGTTGAAATGCCCTCTGTAATTTGAACCGCAATACCGAATGGTACTTATCCATATTATATACCGGTTCAGGCTGACGCTGAACGCTACTGGGGATTTCCGCTACAAATCCAAACAACGTTTCCATGGGCGTAAGTTTTGTGCCTGTATGCACGGTGTTGTTGTACGCATGCGCTGCGGTTCTCAACAGCTCGTCCCAGTTTCGTGGCTCCCGATCAACGAAACTCCTCAGATAGTTGGCTAGCGTAGAATGCTGCCTCTCCACAGCGTTGGACTGGGGACGGTAGGCAGTTGTTTGCAGCTTGTTTATCTTCAACATTTTACAAAGAGCCTTTAAGACTTCTCCAGTGAAGTTTGCTCCCTGATCCGTTACTAGCTGTTTCGGTAGCGAGTACCGGCTGAGGATTTGCTCAAACAAGGCCTGGGCTACCGTGTTCGCTTCTTGGTCTGGTATCGCCACGAAATCTACAAATCTAGTCAGATCATCCATCATAGACAAGATGTACTTATTACCCTTGTGACTGACTGGCAAAGGTCCAACTAAGTCAACATAGACTTTCTCAAAAGGTCTTTCCGCGATTTCCGTCACTACTAATGGCATCTTGATGGCTCTAGCGTGCTTATTTTTTTGGTAAATCGTACAACGTTTAACATACCGAGCTATATCAGCCTTCATTCCCTTCCAACGGTGGAAGCGCTTCACTCTGTTGAACGTTTTGTTCCTCCCAAAGTGTCCTCCAAACCTAGAGTCATGATAATCTCTTAGAATTAGCTCAATCTCTTCTGGATTGGTCACCAGTTTTGGTTCTGGTTTCTTCAGTTTTTCTTCAGTGATTATCTCAGTACCTTCAATACTGTTACCTTCGTTTTTAGAATCTCGCAATGGTGTTTTTTTTGGTTGTTCCCTTTCTTTCTGTTCCTTAGCTTGAGCACGAGTTATTGCAAGGCATGGGTACTCCTGGTTATGATAGAACTCAGGTTCTTCAACGTACCTTGGAATTCTGCTTAGAGCATCGGCATTACCATTTTCCTTTCCAGTTTTATATATAATCTCAAATTCATACTCCGATAGTTTTTGGTGAAATCTGAGCATACGTGAAGTAGGGTCCTTCACCTTGAAAACTCCCCGTAGCGGTTGGTGATCCGTTATTATTTTGAAAGGTTTGCCCAGAAGGTAGCACCTATAGTTCCGTACTGCCCACACAATGGCCAACATCTCACGCTCTGTAGTGGAGTAGTTTCTTTCTGCCATGTTCAAAGTACGACTAGCGTAACTAATTGGCTTGCCCTCTTGCTCCAGAACTGCCCCTAAAGATTCCCCACTTGCATCAGTGATTACCGTAAATTCCTTTGTGAAATCCGGGTATATCAAGAGTGGTGGTGTAGCAAGAATTTCCTTGACACGACTGAAAGCCTTTTCACACTCGAGTCCCCATGTGAACTTAACGCTTTTCTTTAATAAACTATTAATGGGTGCCAATATTTTTGAAAAATTCGGAACAAATTTCCGATAATAATTGGCTAGCCCTAAAAAAGATTGAACCTGACGAACAGTTTTTGGTTTTGGGAAATTTTGCACTACTTCTACTAACCGTTTATCAGGCTTTACCCCTTGTTCTGAACAAATATGGCCCAGGTACACTACCTCTTTCCTTAAAAACTGACATTTTGAAGGCTGCAACTGAAGGTTGTGTTCTCTGAAGCGCTGAAAAACTTCTCGTAGTTTGCTGTTATGTTCGTCCAAACTCTTAGCAAATATCACTACATCGTCGAGATACACGAAGCATTTAATCCCTTGAAGTCCCGTTAGAATTCCGTTCAGTAGAGATTGAAAAAATGGAGGGGCCGTTTTTAAACCAAATGGTAATCCTTTATAATGGAAATGATTAAAATTGGTACTAAACGCCGTTTTTCCGTCTTTTGGGTCGATTAATACTTGGTGGTACCCGTTAGCTAAATCTAACGTGGTGAAGTATCTAGAATGCCCCAAATGATCTAAGATGTCCTCAATTCTGGGAAGGGGATAAGAAAAGGGGATGCAGACTTTGTTTAGTTCTCTGAAGTCTACACATAGCCGATACTTTCTTTTACCGTTATCATCTACTCCTTTCTTAGGAATTAGAAGTACGGGGAAATTAAATGGACTGTCGCTGGGTTCGATGATATCGTCCTCGAGTAATTTTTTGAGTTGTTCCTGACACTCTTCTCGATGGGCTTCTGGCATGCGATATTGCTTTTTGTGTATGGGGGCCGTATTAGCCATTAACGGTAACTTAAAGGTCTTCGTCGGGGTGTATGACAATTTATCGCCTGGCAAATGAAAGATATCACTGTATTCGTAGCAAATATGGGTTACTGCTTCCCTTTCTTCGAAGTTAAGGTCCTCTCCCAGCACCAGTGATTCCTTCATTAGCTTGAGCCGTTGTTGGCGATTATCAATCTTATCCTTATCCCGTCCTAGTGGACGCACAGTATACTTACTCAATTTTTCAAGCCTCGGCCTGAAATTCTCTAGTTCAACGGGTTCCCTTCCTGCGTTAATAATACCTACCCACGCTTTACCGTTCCTTGGCTTAATTATAGCATTCCCACAATACACTCCTGGCCTAATTTCTTCCGCCATGCATACTAAATCTTCCTCACCTGTGACAGGAATTTCCAATAACCGCTCTGTTCTTGGGTTCAACTTAATTCTTGTCCCCTGAGTGTTTTTACTCTTTCCTAAGTAATACTTTTCCTTTCGCTGTGTAAGATGTACCTTTTCGCTCTGAGCCTCTGCGTAAGCTGTAGCTTTAGAGGGGTCGCGCTGGGCTTCCATGCGAGGAATTTCCAGCTCCTTTTCCCTTCTTCCTGCTACACCTTCTTGTTCTCTGCTTCCCCTCGGTTTAGTCCTATTGATGGGTGCTTCTTGAGAATCTTCTTGATTCGTTCCCGTGCTAAGGGACTCGACCAATTGTACGAAAGGCCACTTCTCAGCTGTTAGAGCTGGCTGTACCTCATCTTCTTTTGGAAAAGTCATCTTTCTTTCTTTTATTTCACCATCTTGGTAAGATTCTACTTCTGAAAGATACTTTGTGAGGCTATCTGATACCACACCCGCTTTGGATATAATGTCACGCAAGGCTGCGACTCGATTCTTCATTCGTTGCTGAATCTCTTTTGGGGAAGAATACACTGACTCTTCTTTCTGGATAAACTGGTGATGATTATCCTGGGTGCTTTCCTTCAACTCTATTATCTTGATTTTCTCCTTTCCAGTGATGCATCCAAAAAGAGGTTTTTCTTCCTTTATTTTCTCCATGCCTTTCACTGACAGTTTTCCATTTATACAATCAATGACTGCTTTGTCCTTCAGGAACTCGATCCCCAAAATACCGTCAGCTGGAATCGAATTAGTGTCATAAATGGTGTTAAACTCGCATGGCTGTTCTACTCCACCTATGCGTAGTGTGGCTTTGCAAGTTCCAATTGAACTTTCTTGTGCCCCAAACAACCCTCCAATCATTATTTTCTTGAGAGTTTGTATAGGCGTGTTTCCTTTAATACGATTTACCTTAATTATATTACATGTTGCACCTGTATCTACTAATAATGTTAATTTACCCGTTATACCTATATCCGATTCTACTGAGATAATGCAGTTATTTAACAAACTTAACTCTATGACACTGGCTTCTTTCTGTGAGGTCTTCATGGTCTTGAATTCCGTTAATTGAAGGCAGCTGCGGATAATTCCCCCAGCTGCCGCTCCCCGTTTCCCTTCTTTAGAGCTTCTTGTTCCGCTAGATATTTCTTCAAGCAGTTTGCGGTATAAAGATCGCAGGTTCTACAAAATTGGCAATAAAGGATATCTGGGTTTGTTTGCAGCTGTCCTGGAGAACCAATTGAAGTATCCGCAAACCTTATGTTTTGTCTTCGGCAACTAGTAGTATCGTGACCATAGTTTCGGCATTTTACACAGTATGTTGGCTGTTTTCTTGATTGGCATTCCCTAGCAATATGCCCTCTTTGCCCACACTGGAAGCACTAGATGGGCCTAGGCGGCGTTGCCCTAGCCTGTGATCCACGATATATTCCTGCTGCTGCTGGAAATGGGCCCTTCTGTACGGCTTCTCTGAATGGTCTGCTGGTATTATTGTTGAAATGATTAGTCCCCCAGCTATCTCGCATTGTTTCGGAATTCAGTTTTCGCCCACTTCCCCAGACTTCTGGTTCTCTACTCTGGAGCCTCGTTGCATCCTTCTCGAAATAACTAGCTTCTTCTTGTACTTCATCTAGAGATTGGAATCTCCTTCCCGTCAGATGCACTTGCGTTGTCTTATTCCCTACGCCTGCTTTAAAAGTAGCCACTGCGTCGGCTTCCAATTCTGCTATTAGTCCACCTTCCTTATTTGGGTACTTAGCTGTGACTGCTGTTTTAATATTGTCCAGAAGCTCTTTCATTCTGTCAGCGAATTCTCGAATGTCTTCTCCATGTCGTTGTTTACACTCCAGCATTTCCGTACGTAGCTCACTGAACGTTTTTCGTGGCGTATAAGCAGTTATAATAACTTGCTGCAGAGTTTCAAAATCCTTCGGCTCCTGGGAGCACACTAGATAGTAAGCGTCATCTGTAAGCCGAAATTTCACACATTTGACAAAGATAGCTTTTTCTTCAGTAGTCAATTGGTCGTAGAGTTCCTTGCTGCAATTCAGGAAACGGTACAGTTCTTTGCCCAGCTTTGGTGACCTTTCCCCAGAAAATAATGGTATACATTTGGATACCATATCCATAACTTTCCCATGTGCTTCCGCCATACTGTTCTTGAGCAATCCGTATGATTTACTGCTTCCTGGTTCTTTTGTCTTTCCCTTCGATGAGCTTTCTTTCGTTTCTCGTGGTTTATCCCAGAACACTAATTTCCTTGGTGTCCACTTCTTACTGACTTCTTGTCTGTATACTTTTTCTTGCGGCAGTGGACCCTCGGCTCTTAATTCTGTCTCCAGTTCCTCCGCTGCCTGTTCTGCTTCCTTCAGTTGCTGTTCCAAGGACAATATTTTCTTTACTAGACCCTTGTTCTTTCTTTTATCTTCTTCTAACAATTGTTCTGCTTGGATCTCACCCCTTTGGATCACCTCGAGTGTAGCCGTTACCAGCAAGTCTAAAGCTTCGCCTTTCGTACAGGACTTGGCAGTTGTATTCCACTCCTGAATCAATTTTCTCGATTCTTCACTTGATGTTCGTTTTTGCAACTCTGCCGTGAGATGCTCTCCGATATACTGCCAGTCTTGCTCGTAGCTTTCTAGCTTCTCCTTACATTCTTTTAGCTCCTGCGATCTTTCCTCTAGTTCCTTCTCTTGAGTTTCGAACCGTAACAGTTGCTCTCTTGTCAGTACATTACTTCTACTCCCCGACATTGAAGTCTGCACCAGAAGATCATCTAATTCTTTTCTCTTTTCCTTCCAATGTAAGCCTAATTACCAATGACTCCCGATACCTTAATTTATTAAACTTAACACCTAACCAAAACTTTGTAACATAAATGCTCTCTAGATTAACACTTTAATCACAATCGTTACAGTCGACTTGACTTTTTCTGTGAATCATGAAGACATAAACCCAACACCTCAGCAGATATCAATATCGAGATTCATAATCTCTGTTTAAAATGTTGACGACTCAAACGAATATAGCATACTCTATCAAAATTACTACAATAGCGAGAGAGCTTCGATCAAACAGGAGTGAAACTCAACTTTTAAACGGCATAAAAGAAAGTAACGTTATCATTGCAAAAAGTTCCTCTTCTTAACAACTACTTTTACACTATTTACCGTCTAAGAAAAAATTCACCGTTTCTCCTATACACATAAATTCATTCACCAACACAACGCTAAAGAAAAACTTATTACACTTCCCATTTGTAACAAAAACACGAAAGCCAACTATGAACACCCAAAATATTTATTTGAACGAAAAGCATTGATCCACATCACTGCAGACAAAACAAAAACAAAATTCCAAGAGCCCCCGATAAATTAAATACTTAACCTATACTTTGATATTTTCAACTTACACATGGAATTCCGAAAAACAAAACTTTCAAACGCCTATAACTATCAACACTTAACCCAAACACTCAATCTCAGCATTATCACAACCTCAATCAATTTCTATATATTTATATTATATTTACCACTTATTCTAACACTTCTTTAATTTACCCTGTAAAGTAAATGGAGTAGCTAAAAGAGCATAACTCCCAGAAAATAAAAAAAATGGAGTAGCTCAAAAAGCATAACTCCCAGAAAATAAAAAAAATGGAGTAGCTAAAAAAGCATAACTCCCAATATATATCAATTTTAAAAACACAATACCTTTTTAAACCGGCTGCGCCAATTGTCGTGTCCCAAAAACTCACGAATCAATAAAACAATAAATCTTTACATCAAAGAGAACACACGAGTTGCAATTAAAACAATACTTTATTAAACGAGAACTGACCTAACTTAATGTCAATATAACTAAGCTACCTGGCGCTTAGGTAACCTGAACCGACTCTGATCACGATAAGACTGTACACTTTACGGCACTCGCCAGTCCAGTCCTTGGTCTTTTATGCACCAATATTCGGAAGTAGACTTTACTTAACAACGCGGATGTAAACAAACGACAACAACCTTGCCGTTTATTCTACCGGTTGCAGCACCTGAGTCGCTCAGTAGTAAACAATCGCTTTACATAATAATTACCATGCGAGGTTAATTATTATTGTAATCGTCGATTGCTCCACTAAGCGCTCATCGCAGCCAGCTGTTGAGCTAATCAGCAAAATAACCGACATTTGCAGAACAGTACCATGCGAGGTTACTGTTTAGCAATTGCTAATTATTTCACTAAAATGCGCCCTTGGCTGCTGGAAGAATCTTCCGTATATTGGGCCATAACAAAGATATATTCACGTGGAACAACATAAAAAAATCAGTAACTAGATATGTCAACAAATGTGAGCTTTGCTAAAAAAACAAACATCAAAAACACAACAAAGAAGCAATGGTCGTAACAACCACGCCAATAAAGGTTTTTGACATAGTGTTAATAGACAGAGTAGGACCGTTCACAAAGACACAAAATGACAACAGGTATGCTATAACTATCCAGTGCGATTTAAGTAAATACATCGTGATTATTCCAACAAAAGATAAAGAGGCAAACACAATAGCAAAAGCAGTAGTCAACGGATTCATTCTGACATATGGTCCAATGAACAAGTTGAAAACTGACCTAGGAACAGAATATAAGAATCTGCGATATTTTAAAAATAAAACAACTATTTGCCACCACAGAGCACCCAGAAACAATAGGAGCGCTCGAGAGAAATCACAAATGTCTCAACGAATACTTAAGATCATTCGTTAATGAGAATAGAGATAACTGGGACAACTGGATACCTTACTATATATTTTGCTACAATACCACACCTAACACGGTACACACACCCCATTCGAACTCGTATTTGGTAAAAGAATAAGCCTACCATCTGAACTCAATATCGACCGTCCAGACCCCGTCTATAATCACGAGTTGTATAGTATAGAAATAAAATATAGATTGCAACAAACGATAAATAAAGTAAAAGAGCACCTTAACACATCAAAAGCAAAACGAAAACAAACAATTGAAATAAATAGCCACCCAATATTTTTAAAAATTGCCGATAAAATCTTAATAAATTCAAAAAATAGAAAGAAGCTGGACCCACTATATAATGGTACTTTGCTTTGGGATTTTGAAACCGTTGATTTTAGGTAAACGATTGTTTCGAGAATTTAAAAGGTCATAAAATGAAGAAGTTTTTTCCATACTTGCGCATCCCATTCTTACAAGAAATTTCCAAGAATTATTACTTTCAAATTGGGGTTTATTTTGTTCTAAAGGCACGACGACACATTCTAAGTCAAAAATAAAGGAAGACCACCTTGGAAAATTTTTAATAAATAGTTTAAAAGTTAATTTGTTGCTCTAAAAAAATTACTAGGTGCGATTTATTTCCGCAAAGTATTTACCGAGCTATAGGGTAAACTGTAAGTTACGGAGCGAATTCTAAGAAAAATTAGTTTTTCCTTAATAACTCCAAAACTACCCAAGATAGGACATATGTCCTGTTGGACTTTTCTGTTCCTTTCTCTGTTAAGATTCTATGGGTGCAATATGGCGGTACCCGTTCGGGATGTATACAGATACACAACCAATGTAACAACAAAAAATTTTGTATACCCACAAGTATTGTGATGTTAATTCTTCATATAATATACACCTTCACTTTTCTTTCTTTTCCAAAGTGGTGGGGTACAGCCTACCTTACCTTTGTGACCTACAATAGACAGCCTTAGTCTACTGCTAACCAATCTGATATAAATTCTCCAAACTTAATATGACATTATTGCTATCTTGTGACTCCCAAGCAGTATTAAAAGTATGAGATTACTTGCCTTACGAAGGTCTTGAATATTTTCTGTTGTTACTTTCCTATACACAAAATAACTTCCCTCCTCATGAAAAGACCTCATCACTTCATACTTTCGGGAAGGAGGTCAATAATCTTAACACTGTGCATTGGCGGTATGTAATGCTTTATGACGGGCTAGGTAGTAGTAGTAGTCGTCATACTTATCATATAATATAACAACTTCGAGGAACTGACTGCTTTTCTAAATGGATTCCTTCTTGAGAATATATGAAGCTTAGAAACAGATATGGTTTCATGACGAATTAAGGACTGTCTTCACAGTGAGTATAAATTTCTGTCAATTAGCACTTAGGTCATCGGGGTCAAAAGGCGGTCGTTTGGGTTTTTATTATTCCGAATATGAGGGAAAATAACAGAAAATACACAGCTCAAAATTATAACGAGCTTGAATTTTCTTAGTCCTTGAAAGCTTTTACCACAAAAGCATTGACTTCCTTATCTCGCATTGATGTTTGTACGATGGTTCGAGTGGTGGTCTTGCATAAGGTGTAACCATTAAATAATCTGCCCGGTATTTTTTGTTTTTTTTATAGAATTTTTGAGTACATTTCTTATTTTTTAGTGTGATTTGCTACCATATTTTGGGCTCCTACTTTTTACAAGTTTTTATTTAGCTTCATTTGTAACTATATTTTCATCTATGTATGTAATTCTAGTATGTACCTGCAAATCCAAGATATGTTAAAGATTTCAGATATATCGGCTTTTGTATGATTTTCCGCCTCCAAACTCGGAAGAGTTTCTACAAAATTACGGAGTTCAAATAGAAGCATACGAGCTGCTACTGAAAGAGGTTACGGGAGTTTATCGGGAAAGGCTTCCAACTGTATGGAACCACTCACTGATATGCAGTTATTTACCGATATATGGATTTTGGAAAATTGGAAGAATTACATATCTTTGCTTTTTTGCAATGCATATTAATCCGCATACATTTATCGAATATCATATTTAGCAGAGAATTGCTGATCGTTTTGGTATAGCGGAATCCACGTCAAATTAGTGATCTTCAGAGTAATTCAAATTTTGAACGTATTATCCCTGCTTAAATTGGCGTGTACCTCCTTATAAAGACGTTTCATCTATACGACAAATAATAGTGAGGTATTTTTTTTTTCGTTTTCGATGTGTTTTCGATGTGTTTTCGAAATGAAAGACGTCAAAAATATCTCTTCATCCATTCCAACTGTGTGTCAATATATTTTGACAAATTTATAAAAATCCTAGATAGCGACTTCAAGATGGTAAGCAATTTTGAGTGAATACAGTGTACGGCTTCACTGCTGTTTCAATTTTGATTATATGAATAAATTTTGGGAATTTGAAATAGCGTCAAGCTTGAAGCATATATTTTCATTTAATTTTAGTGTTTCATAAAATTATTGCGCACTAACCCATTTCAAATTTCTGTCACCGAGTGGCTCACATTTTCATTCGTTATACCGCTTCCTTAATAGTTATTTACTCAATGTTTATTTATGGTGGGAATTAACTCAAAATCAATATCACCATTTCAAGATAAACGACTTTGAAGGTTACGATTATCATTTAAAGGTTAAAAGAGGACAAAGTTTGAAAGTCTTTATATAGCGGTGTCTGAAATATTTTTCTACAGTTTTCTAAAACAAATTTAAATAGCGGAAATGGTTAAATAATTATTTTAAGTAGATTATTTTGTTACTCCATCTCTCTATCATATGTAGGAAAAAAGCGTTATGTTAGTATAAAATGTTATTTCTCAAAAAGCCTTAGAATGTACGATAAGCTTGTAAAAGGTATAAAGCTTGATGGTACTATAATTCTGTAAAATGAGTGAAAATGCTTGCTCAATTCATATGGAAAAGCAAATTAGTAAGTACAATCCGTTTTTAGAATATGGTATATTAGAAAAATATTTTTACTAACATCCCCATTTTTCGCTTTAGAAGGGTAAAAATAAAAGGTAACATAATAAAATTTTGAAAACAATAAACTTCAGGTACATATAAGATAAAACCAAATAAATCCAATTTTCTCAGATAAAAATTTAAATGCGGCTCTATATTCCATCTTCTAAGAGATCTTTGGAAACCCCGTTAATGGGGATATTTTCCCATAATCTCAGCCTATTTGGAGGAATTTCGTCAATCAAATGATTTATAAGCCCGTTGTTTTCTTAGAATAGAGCACTCTCCATTTACCATCAGTTTTTTCGTACATTGGCGATCCACCACTCTTGGGATTTATATAATTAATCATTTCTTTATAGGACTTTTTATCAAATCGTCCATTCCATTGAATTTCCTGTGAGCCTTTTTTTAATTTTAGCTCAACAATGTCAAGGTATAGTTTCAGTTTTTTGATTTTGCCTGATGCCTGATACAGCATTAACTTTCACCAAATTATTTGATTACATGTCAATGATATTGGATCGCATTGAACTTTTTCCGCATGCCTTAATAGTATAGTCAGTTAAATCGTAGATATTCTTCATGCGGAGTATAACTGTTAGATACTTTAGCGTTATAGCTTTTGTCAAGTTATTTTTTGAAATTAGGTAGGCAATAAAACTGGAATATGAATAAAGGTTTTTATTTTGACCAGCGCAGTTCTAAATCCAAAAGATTGTATGCCCAGTGTCTCCATTATGGGCAAGAGACGTTAAAAATACACTTGCTAAATCTTCCTTTTTCTCCTGGTGATCTTTGTGTCATATTATAAAAATATGCGTGCTCTTAGAATTCTTTTTCATTGATGTAAATTTCTCATAAAAAGCAAGAAAACTCGATGTGAAAAACAATTCTTTAAATTCAGTCATCCTTGGAAAGAACACTATATATCTGCTAAGCATAGAATAACTCTGTTTAAAACTTTTCAATGTCCTTTTTATATTCCTTGCGAGCAGGTTAACTGTGAAAAATTTATGAAAAGATATACATAAATACACAAACTAATATTTAGTTTAAAATAAAGTGGCGAGAATAGGTTGTCGAGTGCAAAATATAAGTCTTAAACATAGTTTTGCAATGATTCTCTTGGGATTTTATATACTCCGTCCGGGTTAGAAGTTGCATCCACCATACTACATACCCCCACAAAGGACTCATAAAAACAAATATTAAGTTTGTTTATTCGCTTCCAACAAGTCTCGTAGCAAATCCCTTATTCTGGATAACTACTATTAAAATCATTCCACGTAAACTTAATTGCCAAATCAGGATCAGGCAGATACCATGTTTGGTTTTTTATTACATCATCATCCATGTTGTTGGGAGGTGTGCTTTTATTTTATGGGTTTGTCCTGTTTAGATTTAAAAAAAAGACTTTATAGCAGAATTTTTGTAGCACTAGTTAGGTAACGTCAGAAAGCCATTGAGCCAAATTCTTTTTTTTGTAATAATCCTGAGACTATAATAAGAGTTATGCATTGTTTCACTTTCATCTTCGTCGAATACTTCTTCTCATGTGAGATGGCACTACTTATTGTGTTTCAGCGCTGAAGACAGTACGATCGGATGATAGGATGTTTCTCCTTCAAAGCATCCAACAGGAAGGAAAGTTATAGACAGATACCGTCTTTTTCCTGTGTAAATATTTCAAAAGCCTTTAAAAGCTTTCAATGGAGAGACAACTTTAATTGCTCAAAGTTGTTGTTTACTCAAGTAAAAATGGTTTAGTTTTTAAGTTTCTAAAAGGTTCAAGAAGTCTACAGAACTTAATTCCTCTTTTTCCATATTTTCCAGTATTTCAATTGACTTCGTTTTAAAAGCACTGTTCGAATCAAATCAATTCATTTTCGTTAACAGACATCTTCTGAAAACAAAAAAAAAACACATCCCGAAAACAAAGCATCAAAACTTTGAGTAAAATTAAATCTAATCTAATTACTCTTAATAAAAAAAAAAAACGGGTACACAACACAACAAAGCCATGTATTTGTCATCTATATTACACATTGCACAAATACAATACAACAGTATAGCCTCATTGTGCAGATCAAATTAAAATTATTATCATATATGTTTGAAGCAGTTAGATTCGCGTTAAAAACAATTCCTAGAAAGGGAACATATCCAATAATATCGTGCTACAATTAAGTTCTGTAAACAGGTTCATTACAGTTTTCCCAAAAAAATAGATAAAACATCTAACAAAAGCAAGTGTGGTCATGTGCAATACATGGCAGGAATATGATCAGATCAAGCAAATCAATTTGCAACTCTATCATTATAATCATTATAAGTACCATCGAACGGGAATTTCTTCTCTACGTGATAGAGATAAAATATTTTGCAAATATAATTTAACTTAACACAGCAGCATGGGTTGCTTTAAAATCCATGTTGCTATGCATTTTGGTTCTTTGCTATGTATATTGTGCCGCTATTACCGTAAAATCACAGCTGCACTGCCAATTCTTGCAATAATGCGCCTCTGTTACTCCATCAGTGATGTCGTGTGTAAGCAAGCGCTATAAAAACGACAAGCTGACGGATCACGATCTCTTTATGCATAGGCATCAGTTGGGGTAAGTTGGCTTTTGGCTTGTTAGAGACTAACATTTATATCGGGTATCCACTGGTATACTAATTACTAAAAATCATTAATTTCTGGTTTCGACGGAAATTAAAATATTAAAATAACACTTTATTTCTGGTCTCGACGCAAATAAAGAATCTTACTTCGGGTCTCGACTGAAGTTAAGATAACCCTTTGAGCCGTGTCTCGGCAGACTTAAAGAATATTATCTCGGGTCTCGACTGAGATAATATTTTACTAATAAACACTTTATTTCTGGTCTCGAAGGAAATAAAGAATCTTACTTCGGGTCTTTATATTAGTAGAGTTCCCATTATACTGCATGGAGTCCATTTATATCCTAACACCCTTTAGCTTTTTTGTTATGTAGTAGATGGGTTATCCCGTCCAAATGATTTATTAACTTAAACTTTTTAATTGTGTAAGGGGAAAAACGATAGATGAAGGTGGTACGCAGTGATGTAAACAAACACACAAACATATAACTGAACCCCATAGCGGTTAAACCAATCATTTTCGACTCCTCCATGCATCCATACCAGAACTACCATTTGGAATACGGCGCCATACAAACTGTGTGTCAATGTATATCATGAGTGAGAGAGACGAGATGTCGTATCCTGCATATTTACCACACTAAGTGCATGTACATATATATGTGAATCTGTTATATGTTTTATTAAATACGTTATATAATATATAGATGGCATGAAAAGCAAATTTGAATAATAAATAAGGGCCTATTTACTAGGTTCGTTTGGTCAAAAATTATAAACACAAAAATAAATATTTAAAATAGGAAAACAGAAAATTAAATGAAAGAAGTGAAAAATACGACACCTGAAGGATGTGCGATGGTTCAGAAGAACTATTCAAGCGGAACCTCTAAAAAATCTACGTATACTGTGAAAACGCTTTTCATTTTACTAAAAACTTCTTTAGAAAGCGAAATTCTATACAATTAGTTACAATAATATTTTCTGTCTTACGAACAGTTCCAAAAATATATGCGAAAAACCAATTCAAGAATCAAACTTCCACAGATGGGTCACCATATGAAATTTCAAGCGGACATTCATCTAGGGTATCATAAGAATTGTTCTTAAACCAATTCTAGCTTTTTTACTTGTTAGTATTTTTATTTTTCTTGGTTTTGATGGTCTTGGCAGTCTTCCTGCTCAGAATACTCATCGAATTGTGGAGATTCTTCAACTACATGAGATAATTCTTCGATGCTTGAATTATCTTCATAAGCGGGAAAAGTAAGATGCCGAGAATAATGCTTCAAACCAGGCGAAGAGTAGAATTTTACGGGTGTATTTCCTTTTGCTTGTCTTCAGAAGTACACGTTTCTTTTTTCTGCGCGACTTCACTGATTAAAAGCAAAAAATCGATGGCTTCGTCAAAGATTTCAACACAGTCATAAATTGATGCTTCTTCGATTTCCGTGGTTACGATAAGAGTGTCTGCATCCTCAAAGGCCTGTTCAACTTTGATTTCGACTTTTGCAAAATAACGACGAGCAATTTATATAAACTTGGCTTTGTTTTTGTCTCTAGCAAGAAACTTCTCTTCCTTTTGGAGCTGTAGTTTCATTAAATGTAAATTCTGCTTCTCTCTCGAACGTCGTACTCTTTCCGAATTTTTGGTTTCTGTGATACTCATATTACTTAAATTGTACAGCTTAAAAAGAGCAACGGAAAAATATGTAATCGCAGTTTTTGTATCTTGACGGTAAGCCGATTCATCGCAAAAATCAAAGTTTACCCCTTTTTTGCAAGATGGCGGAGAAAGCTCATCGGTAAAATTGGTTGACAATATTATGTTACGCTTTTCTAAGCCTATCCGCCCCCCCCCCCCCCCCCCCCCCCCCCCACCACCCTACATAATATCTAAAAATCGGCCTTCTCGGTTCACTTGCATTTTAAAAAGTTTATAATGAGTAGACTGACGAGCGAAAAGTTTTCAAAAAACACACACGAGTCATACATACTTTGTTTTTTGTTTTGTAATTTTTGTTTAGTGTTAATATTAAATTTTGTTAATTCTAATTAATATTTTTTGAAGATGAATAACGAGAAGAGAAAATTAAAAAATTCTACTTTAACAAATTGTTTTGTTAAAAAATCTAAAAAAAAAGTTATTTAGAAAGAACAGACTGTGTTGATCAGATTGCTCGTGTTCCTGGTACAAAGGATAGTGTTGTAGTTCTAAGAAGTAGATCTAGATGTGAGTTTCCATCAGATTCAGTTGTAAATATTAATGATGTTAGTAATTTTATCGGAGGAGAGCAATACAACGGTGAAAAAAGTTTAATTTTGTTAAAAAAACATTTGGTATCCTGACGACAAAATTGTATTTCTACTTAGTGGAAAACGTAATTTGAAATTTCAATATATCTAGTTTAGCAGGTGGTAATGGTTAGCATACTCAAAACGTTTTGTTGATGCTTTTTGTAAGTTGTGTGTATTATTTTCTGCGAATTATGTTGTTGTCAGACATCAGCCGGCAGGAGCTTTAGCGAAAACTGCTTTTTAAAACTGGGAAGATACTACTGAAAATTTCAACAAACATCAAGAAACTGAGTAATGCAATTTCGAAGCATTGAATGGAACCTGTATTGTTGGCACTGGACCTCGCTCTAAAAAAACAAATAGTAGAGAATGGGAGTAGATTAACTCCAATCATAGAGACAATATTTTTTTTGTGGTCGTCAGAGTTTGTCTTTAAAAGGACATAGAGACTCTGGTACTTTAACAGTTGATAATCCAGAGGATAATGATGGAAATTTTCTAGCACTTTTACGTTTAAGAGTCCATTGTGCAGATGAAACACATAAAAATCATTTAGAGGTCTCAGAAAAAAATTAAACTTATTTGAGTCCAAGAATTCAAAACGAAATAATAAGTGCATGCAACATAATATTTGCTCGTTCAATTGTAGCCAAAATAAATAGTTATAAATCATTTTCGATCTTGGCTGACCAGACTAGTGATATGCCTGGAATTGAACAATTTGCATTATGCTTTCGATATGTAGATGCAGATTCGTAACATCAGAGAAGATTTTTTACAGTTTGTACTTGTTACTGATATGACTGCTAAGTGCCTTGCAATTTAAAATTCATGATTGGAAAGGGTTATCATGGAGCTTCAGAAGTGAGTCGATGATTTCATGGGGCGGAAAAATATATAAGCGATGAAAATAATGTACCTTTATATGTACACTGTGCATCTCATAGTTTCAACCTCGTTATTTCTGATGCTTGTGAAATTTCATTTATACGAAATTGTATAGGATCACTCGGAAGTGTATACAACTTCTTTAACACCCCAAAGCGCCAAACCGTGCCAATAAATTGTATAGATGAAATGGCACCTGAATCAACAGCAACGCGACTAAAAGAAATATGTCCCACACGATGAATTCAATGCCTAGTATTTTTGGAGCTTCAAAAAGCTGCAATTTCTGCGATGAAAGTTATTTCTGATTGGGATGATAAAACCACTTTTTCTGTTGCAATACAGCTTCTATCTGTTATTAGGAGTACAGAATTTCAAGTATCTCTTCATGTTCTTACCAAGGTTTTTGCTATTACCCTGCCGCTAAGTCGATGACTACAAACAATAAATCAGTATCTGGCCGCTGCAATCGGATTGGCAGGAAATGTTGAAGAGGTGCTAGATGGAACACTATGTTAAACAGAAAAGAAATTCAATACAATATTCAAAGTTACTTGGGATATGTAGATCTATGCAAAAAAGAGTTTATAAAAAATTTATAATATTTTTGCTTTCTGAATTCAAACATTTTTATCCGTAGTCAACACACCCAGGCTACACGGGTAGCCAGAGATTTTATATAAGAAATGTTATCACGTAGTTGGTTAATAAACTTAAGAAAAAAAAAACTGAGTAAATATAATCCTTATTTTTTTCTCCGAACTTGTGAATCTATAAAAAAAGTGTTTTTTTTTACATAAAATAAAAATATTTACAATATTAGAAATAAGTTACATAAATGGCATTTATTTACGGTTATTGTGTGTCCGCTACATACGGGCTTGTTATAGGTGCAACAGGATTTTCTGGAGGCATATCGTCTTTTTGGGCTGGTCGTTAGACAGACATAACATTTTCCTGTCTGTGCGGTATGTCAACTACTGTTTCGACAAGTTTTTGCGGCCGATTCTTCGGGTAGTTGCCGCAGGATTAGCCTTCCTTAAATATATTCAATTCCAGTTGTGCTCTCGAAGTTTCTTGTAATATTTACATTTGAAGATCGCGTCGTAATATGTTGCAACGTCAGTTGCCTTCCAAGTCTTTTTAGAAAATCCGGCGATGGTGTGTCCATCTAGCTTATAGTGACCTCTCTAAGCACGTCAATTTAAAATTCCACATTAACTCCAACAATTCGTCCGATTAAAGGTCAACCTTTTTTTTTTTAATGATATCATTCATAAGCCCACCACTATTAACAGAGATTCATTAGAGCAGCGCCTACTGCATTATGTCTGTATGCCTGTCTGGTAATCCCACTCTTTAGAGGAAGAAATATTACAACGGTAAGGGAAGAAATATCGATCCAATAAAATTTCATAACGGTATATGTTTTAAACAAAATTTTTCTAGGATAACAAGCTATAGAAATGGTTGTTGCACCAGCAAAAGTAGCGGTCCAAAATGGAAGGCTACCAACTATAAAGATATACAAAGGAAAATACAAAGCCAGAAATGGATTGGAATGGAAGTGCTTTAGTTATTAATATTTTTATTACGTTTATTAGGAGGAGAATAATACTCGTTTGATTTAATTTTCGCGGGTACCTTATGACTTGGTGAAGTAGTCAATATGATTGTTCTTCTACTGCCTGCAATGCCCAGAGATGTGGATGCTGTTGAATGCTGCTAGTTATATGATATCGTGCTCAAAATGAATTTTTCCTTTGGTGGTTATCGGTTATCTCAGTTTAATTAATTTATTTATTTTCTTCTCGATATACACATTAAGAATTTATATGAAGATTTCTTTATCCCGAATATATCCTGCAAATAAATTTAAAACTTCTAAGTTTGCTCTGTTCTCAGGGGGTGAACTTATTGCCTGCAAGCTCATTAGTTTGATAATGCGACATTCAGGAATAATTTTCTAAAATTGTTTTCATATAGTATCTACATACATACATATAGATCCGTATGAATGTGCGTAGGTATGTATTTCAGAAGTCGGTATTTCCATGTGAGTTCATAAGAATAACGGAGATAAATTCAATTGTATGTAATATAGAAACGTTTATATAGCATGAAATGAGTTTTAGCAACATAGTCAGCATCTTCTTGACATTCCACCCTAAAAAGTCTCCCTAATTATTTTTAACAGACAGCCGTCGAAATTGCTAAATTATTTCCCACTGCATGGCAACGAAGACATTGCAAACTTTTCATTCGTTCATGTGTACACAAGAGAGAATCTCTGGCTTCGTATAATGACTGTAATATTCTGTCTCCCTCATTTTGGAAAACACATATTTAACAAATTACAACTTGTTCCTGTTAGTTTTAGGTAATGGAGTGTGATATAATGAAGTAAAGTTTATTCTTAAGTTTGCGCAAAATAATTAGTGAAGTTATAATTAGTCATTGCTCCGCTGACCATTGTGACAATATCCGGATGAAAATGGTCGTATCATACAACAATTAGAGAGGTCTCGTATTGACACCCCAAAAGAAAGAATCGTGGGAGATCTCTACGGAGGCACCATAGACGGAAGTGTTTCGGTTTTTTCTTCTTCTTCTACTACTTTTTATGCATCAATTTTTGTATTGCAACGACTGAGTTCAATTCTATGAAGAAAATGAGATTCACTACACAGAACCCATTTGTAGCGGCTTGGTAAAGCCATCTGTGTGTCCTAAATGGCCTTGGGTAGCCATGACGAATTTTTACGGTTTTCGTGAATCCAATTCGAAAGTCACGTGGAGAATTGAAAAAAGTTATATAAGTAGGCCGTGATTTGAATGTTCGGAACTAAAACAAGAAAATTGATTATTATTATTATATGAACCAGTATTTTAGACAATTTGAAATTTTACAAAATAAATATTTCAAGCAAAAAAAACAAATTAATTATTATTAAGTTCCAATCTACAGTAAGGACGGAGATATCAATTAAAGTTCAAGAAAACCTGATCATTTATGAGCAGTTGTTTCAATCAATGCTTTTTTTTTAATATATCATTATTTTCAAAGTTTCTGTTATTAAGATACAGCAGCAGTTGCTAGCCTGCAGACCACTGCCCGGTCGCAGTCTTTCAGGTTACCTAGCATTAAGAGGACATATGTTCGTCTTTATTCTGAAACTCCTTCAGGCTGTCATAGAGACAATCTGGATTTAGAAATTAATTTATTCGACGTAACGAATTTGTGAGCAACCCCAGCCTCTCTCACATAGACTAGGGGATTCTAACCTATTTTAGATACATGTGATGATGTTTTAATTTAAGTATTCACCTGACGTTTGATCACGTAGTACCATGGGATCATGACGCGTCGACGCTGTGCTGCAGTTTTTCAAGCTTCAAGTTCCTTTCGAATAGTAGATATTAAATAGTTCTTCAAGGCAACATATAGCTGACCCAAAGAGTACAGTCGACTACCTCAGACAGAAGTATTATATTCCTTCTGTTGAGGACACTCGACATTCCAAACACTGAATTTAGGGAATTTTCAGACTATGTTAGTATCGGCAAATGTTAATGTTGCCACCAATTTTTTATGGATTTCATGATGTGACACGGCGTGTCTAATCGGTCCGTGAAAATGTTAGAAGATTTCCTTGACGAAATTCAAGAGATATAGCTCTGGCTTCTTTAAGTAGAAGTCTATACTATCTCTGATCCATTGTTTCAACAAAATAGCATAGCAATGATCCAGGCTTCTCCGCAGTTACATAGGACCATATTATGACTACTGGTGAATGTTTCATTGATTTTACATTGCAGTGCTCGATAAAGCTCTCCGATCCGGCGGTATTCTATGAACAATTTCTCTCCGATTTTCCGTCATAAGAGGAATTTGTCTATCATTGAAAAAGAGTTACGATAAAATGAAAAGCAAGTCAGTGAGTCAGTAAAGGTCAGCCAGTCAGAAAGTCAGCTTGTATAAAAGTATGCTATTATTATAACATAGATGAAATCATAGAGCACCCACTCATTATATTAATTTATTTTTTTAATATTGCATGTCCGTCTGCCCAACTGTACGACCGTCCTCGCCATAACTCGAGAACCCGTGATGTTTAGGATGCTGAAATTTCGCACGCGGGCTTTTTTTTAAAAAAAAAAGGAAATTTAAGCTCGAAAATGGCAGCAATCGGGGTTGCCATTAAAAAATTTTGTTTTTCACTAAATGCTTTTTGGACACTGCCTGAAAACGTATCAGCGTAGACAGCTGAAATTTGGTACATGGTACTTTCATCGCAATAGTAAAACTGGAGTAACTCAGGAGGTCCCTTCTTGGTGCTGCCATATGACAATCTAGGTTTTTTTTTCTTTACGTATACTGTAAAAACGATCAGTCATGGAAGTTTTTGTTATACTGAACGCTTCTTCAGAATATGGAATGCTATGAAATTGGTTAACATCATTTTTACTGTTCGACGAACCGTTCTAGAAATATATGCAAAAAACCATTTCAACAATCAAAAATGCCCAGATGGTGACCATATGACATTTTCTTCGACCATTCATCTAGCTAGGGTATCTTAAGAATTGATTTTAGACCAATTCTAGCTTTTTTACTTGTTTCATTTTTACAGTCAGTTTCGTATTCTTTAAGGGTCTCCTGAAATTAAATTTGTTTGCCCTTAGTATAATCTTCTCTTAAAGTAGATACTGATATTTAAATTTCTTCCTTAAGTTAGAGTTATTATGAGTGCCCTTACTGATGCAATGCTTTGATCAGAAAAACAAAATCGTTGTTTTGTTATTGTTATGTTGGTTCGATTCCATTCCATTCTTTTCCTATTGTCATCTGCTTCCACTGCTATTTTTTCTGATTAAGTTTTTCTCTCTAACATTTTTGACTACATTGTTTTTTTTTTTTAATTAGTTAAATTTAGAAAGCACGAAAAATACTGTGCTTAGCAATGCTAATTTATCGAAAATTTCTAACATTCTCCCATTGTTCGACAAAGCTGAGCTCTTCCAAAAAGGTATAGACAATTATCGGTTTAACTACGACCGATATGCTTGCTAACATCAAGACTGTCAAACTGATTTAAATTGCTGTTGATAGCTCACATCATGGTTACAGTAAAATGGATATGAAATGGACTTATTATAATTCTTTCCTAAATCATAATGCTCCTGATGAAAAAAACCAGAAAATGTGTGTTCAAGATTTCTGCTACACCCAGTTGTTATTTTGCGCCTAGGAAGTCTGAGTCAATTTTCAATATTTATCTTCATTATAAATTCACTAAAATAATTTTTTAATTTTGTGTTAACTCCATCAGTTGTCGTCAAAACACCAGAGAATATGCCTTTCAGTTTCATAAAGTTAGTGAGAAAATTTTGCCATATTGCTTATGATCTTGAGTGTAGTAACAAAAGCAGTTCTACGAAAACAGCAATTTTGAAATCTCGTGAATAAAACAAATTATTAAAATAACAAAAAGAATGGTCACAAAAAAGTATTATGAAAGCAAGTTGTTGTAGAAATTTTTAAACATAATGAGTTTTAATTTTGAGATATTGAATGAGAGCTGGGAGAATGCGCTAACCATATTGGAATTTTTCCCAAATGGGTAAATTGTAATATGTATGAGAAATCAAAGTTTGCTGGTAATTATTTGAAAATTTCCTATTGATATTTCTTATATATACCTCCGCCAAAGATGGGAGAATTTTGATAGATCAGACCAGTAGATGATATGGGTGTGGAGAACATATCTATACTGAAAGCGATATTAGGTAGGAGAAAATACAGGACCATGTCAAAGTCTGATTCCAATCCACGATACCTGTTATGTGATGGCATTTAGCGTGCTTTAGGCGGGCTATGCTCGCGCTTTATATTTGCTTCAGGTTTGTCTTTGGATTGGGTTAAAAGAAAATAACTGCAGGGATTCCGATAATAGGTATGCATTTTTGGAAATTAATTCCAGTTCGCTAAGCTGAGTGTGCGAACTGATTCTAACGGAGAATAATCAGTTAACGAACGCTGCTTAGCTGGCATGAGCATTGCCATCACAATCTACCAAGATAATAAACCTACTAACCTTTGAAAACTTAGCTGCCTTCTTTAAGCCTAGCAAAAGGCACCTATGTCTAAAAGAAACATCAGGGATCCTAAAAACTAAAAAATTATATACTTCAAAATTATTCTAATACGGTTACGTATGGATATCGAGAAAATGGTATTAAAACTGTTATATACTGGGTGTAGCTCTGTTTATATAAATATTGTATCACTCTAACTCTGTTAAGGAAGGACGAGCACAATGATTTGTATTCAGATCGCTCCTTTTAATTAATAATCTTTATCACATTTACATTTTTCATTAATTTTTCATTATTTATTATTATTCTTCTGAAATATTTTAACAATTTTAAATTAATTCGTAGTAAATTTTCGCATCGTTTTTATGAAATGCTTTTCATTTTCATCAACATTGGCACCAACAACAACAACAAAGTTCCACCAGCCACAGAAGTGATACCCGACAGACGGCAATTCATCTGCATTCGATATTTTTCATTATTGAAAATTACAAGGGGAAATAATTGAAGAGAAAGCCTTGATTTTTTTTATTTTATTATTATTATTTTTTTGTATAAAATTTCCCTTAATATGAAGAGCATAATGAGTGTTACCACAATTTGCTAAAGTAGGTATGTATCGTCCATTCAGTTCAATTCTTCTTTTGAATTAATGCCAGAGTATCATTCAATCTGGTGGAAATATACCTCTTCTATACTCATAATCTTATGGTGTGGTGTCTGCAATTAAAACTGAGCTGTTCAGGACAAAATTTAAGTAAGTATGGATGTGTGGCATGTATACGCACATATTTTATTGAGATCATGTATAGTTTTCTGAAAACCCTTCTTTCATTCACACAATTGGGCACTTTTTTTATGACACAGGAAAAGCGTACGTAAAAGTGATTACATAAAAGCATCACAGTTGATGGTTACCGATATAACCGAATTCATGGAGAAATAAATTTTACAACAATTTCCCATTTTGGTACAGAGTAAATGCTTGCTTCGCTTGAGATTGTCGTCATTTGAGATGACATAGAAACCTATCTTTTGTTTAGATTCATCAGATTTTTCTTAGTGTGAAATCATTTTTTTTATAGTTTTTATTGGCAAAAATTTTCGACTCTTATCCCTTCAATGTCATTTATGCCTAAGAAATGAAATTTTTCACAACTCTTGTAATATTTTTCTTTTTGGATAACAGTTACGTTTTGCATAAGGCCCAGTTTTTCTACTCTCTAACTTGAAAATTCGTGCATATAAAAAAGTACATTCCACAGTTGGAACTGAAATGATTTACCTTGGTCTGATCTAGAATTATTCTTAAAACTTGTGTTGAGTATTTGTGAATAAAAGAATTATTGGTGAGTAGAATAATATGTCTAGCTTCCAGTAAACATTAATTTTTGTATTATAAAAAGGAGGTTTGGACTGAAAAAATAAGATAAATAGCCTGTGTAGGAAAGTTTAATGGTTCTTGAATTCCTACAATGGACACTTAATTTATATACAAAAAATGATGAGTTACATATTTAAGCGTAGTACGCTGATCAAGCGAAAATATCGCTTGTATTCTGGGCATATAATTCTACACGGAAAAAAGTTGTGGAGAAAATGTTAAATCACGAATTAAACAACATTAAACTGCTGGAGTAAAACACGTAAAATCACAAATTAAATATATGTGCCAAAGCGCCAAACATCGAAGGGTATATCTATCAACTTTTCCGTGCGAAATATATGTCTTGATAAATACATCATCGCGAAAAAATGTCTCCACTTCATATTAGCGCCATCTGCATTCCATGATCTAAATATTGATTTTGTTTTTTGAACAGCATACTACTTTACGAAATATCAACCCGAAATTTTCATGCCACTTTTCGCCAACATTTTTTTTTACATAGATTTTGTATAGGAAACGAAATTTTCGCTTGAACAGCGTACTAGGCTTTAGAACAGAAATATTAAAGAATGCATTTCAAAAATATATTGAAACACAAAAGTGACATGAAAAAAAAAAATACTCAACAAAATAGTAGTAAGAAGAAAGTAATGCATATGCGCATTATATTGCATCAAACTAAACGCCCATGCTATAATTAAGTGTAGTGTGGTTCCGCACCGTGCTCCTACGGAGAGTGCGAGTCCTTGTTTTAATTAAGATGACTAAATACAAAACAAATTTTTAAAGTAGCACATAAACTTTTAAATTATTTATTAGCTATAAATATATTTTCTACATTCGCTTTCTATAAACCTTTCCACTTTTACGCTTTCTATAGATCTTTTCACTTTCTAAATAGAACATAAAATTTTAAAGTAGCACATAAACTTTTAAATTATTTATTAACTATAAATATATTTTCTACTTCGCTTTCTATAAATCTTTCCACTTTTTCGCTTTCTATAGATCTTTTCACTTTCTCGCTTTCTATAGATCTTTTCACTTTCTAAATAGAGCATAAAATTTCAAAGTAGCACATAAACTTTTTAAATTATTTATTAAATAAACTTTTGGCTCGTAGAGGAAAAAGATCGAAGTTTTCCTTGCGACGGGCAAAAGAACAACTCCCCGAGGTTCGGGCTAGCTGCCCCCAGGTGCCCATGAAAGCTTCTTTTCTTTTTATTACCTTCCCACGACGTGAAAAATCGTACGTGGGAATGTACAAAAAGTTTAGGCACAGTGCATATGCATGAAATCTGATATGCACTTGTGTCTTGAAACAGTAATATTTCTAGGTGATGAGAATGATGATGTGTATGTATGTACGATTACATTTTATGAATTTGGAAAAAGAATATACATGCCGTGTGAACGGAATGTATGACTGATAACAAAATGCAATTTATGCTAAAGTGCATTTTATTTCAGTATGAAAATGCATTTTTAAATGCATATGAAATTTAAATGAATTTTCTGTTACTTTTCAGGGTCATTTCTGATACGCCGATATATTGTATAGGACAATATGTTGGTGTATTGGTTTTATGGTTGTGGTTCGGGTCTGTGAGATCTGTGCTCAAGCTAAAGGGGGGTGCCGGTTATGAAAGGATAACTCAACCTTTAACAATTCAAATATAAAATTTTTTATTCAAATAAATTGCTTAAAACTAATATCTCAAATTCAATTCAATAACCTAGCTTACTATATCTCTACGAATTCAACACTTATACTATCTTAAATTAAACAATTCAACATAAATTCAATAATTCAAAAAATACTGCTACAGAGATTTGTTCTCCTTATTTCTGAAAAAGAAGAGAAGAAAAATGAATTTACCATTAAATTCATGAACAAATGAAATAGAAATTTTTGTGCTGCACGTCTAAGCGCTATAGTAGTAATGGAAATAACTAATTTGGCAGAAGTCAATTTCTGCAGCAAGAGTAGATTCCTGCTTCGATGATGGATGAAATAAAGCAGAAGTAGATTTCTGTAGCAGGAGTAGATTCCTGCTTAGACGTAGGATAGAATTAAAGCAGAAGTAGATTTCTGCAGTAGGAGTAAATTCCTACTCAGGTGGGAGATGAAAAATAAGCAGAATTAAATTTCTGCAGTAGGAGTAAATTCCTACTTAGGTGTGGGATGGATGGAATTAGCAGAATTAAATTTCTGCAGTAGGAGTAAATTCCTACTAGATGGAAGCAAATAAGGTTTAGGATAGTTGGAAAAATCAGATTAAACTCTGATGTGTTCAGATTAAATTCTGAACTAGGAATGGATGATTTTGCTGCGGCTCGCTGCTTATTTATAGCCGCCGCAAACCGCTATTTTGTTGCTTCAAACATGCGTTGCCCTCTCAACGCTAATTTCATAGTTTCGTTTCTATTGCGGCGAGAGCGACAGCAGCTGATTTGTGTAATGTCATGTTGATGACATTAAAGAATGTAAATAATCGCAGCGAAGTGCGATTTTTTTGGTAAGTTGGAGATATTTGTATGTTTATTGTTTATTTAATAAGTTTCTAATTTATTTTTAGATGAAATATAATGGAGGAAGCCCCAGGACGGCGTTGGACCAAAGGGAGGAAGTTCCCTTATATTAGATAAGTGTCTTTTTTTTTAAATTTATTGTAAGATAAGATTCTTTGTGTTCCCTTTTTTAAACTTTTTAGGAATATTATCGGAGGAGAAATTAGGGAATCATCGTGGGATACTGGTGTGGCCTAAACATCCTCCCGCCTCAAAATTGAAGAGGCAATTTAATATATATATGAGTAAAAAAAAAAAAATTTAATAAAAGTGTTTGGTTTTAAGTTAACTTACTGTGTCCTGAATGGTGAATAGAAATCTTTTTCCTCTTTTCGTCATTTTTATTGTTTTGCCGTCTGGAAGGAGAAATCTAAAGAATTTCTTTGCTTCTCTAATCCTGTTCCATGGGATGAATACGGATTGCAAAATTTGCATGACGTCTGGGGTGGACCATATTGCATTTTTCAAATCTGCAGGAATTTCATTAGCTGTAGGTTTCATGATGTCACATATGCTCGAAGTGTGTACAACTGATGTTACTCCTGACGTATTTGAGATAGCTGCGTCTTTTTTGGTGCTGTCTGTTTTTTTGCTTTTGCAAGTGCTTGGTGAATGGACTCTGATTTGGTCCGGGTGAACAATCGGAAGTTCCATTAATTGTGGTAGTGGTTCCAATCTAGCATCCTGATGTGTTGAATCGATCCTTTTTGTTGAAGACGTGTTTATTGCTGTAGAATCTTGATTGGGACGTTTTAACATATTCTTCTTGCTGGTATGTACCTCAGAGTTTGATCAACCTTTGTGGATATGCTGAAGCGATGCAGCAGTCTGCACCTCTAGGCTGTGATTGGGCGCGCTGATATCAGTGATGCTTGTTTCAAGCAGAACTGGCATGCTTGGTGCTGCAGGCCCTTTTTCGAGACGACGTGGCCAAGCTGGAATTCGAGGTTTTGGACTGGTCTCACTAGGCCTTGGTTTGACCCCCTTTGACGTAGGTACTCTTGGCTGAGTGTGCACTCGCATTGCTGGGTTGTTTTCCCTGGGCCTGGTTTTGAATTTGAAGTCGTCCTTCGGTTTAGCTTCCTTTTGCTGCCTTTTTACTTTGGGCGACGCAGGCCTTGCTTCAAATGGCCCGAGAAGTTTTTTCACGGGTATAATTTCGTGAGGTGGTGGTCGGACGATGGCCGACTTGATTTTACGAGCCTTTTTTGGTGTCGGAGGTAGTGGCTGATAGGCCTTATTTTCTTCGGAGGGATTAAGAGTTCCGGAGGAGTAGGTGTAATTAATACGTCGACAGAATCGAGTGATTCCGAATTAAAGATCTCGAGTAATTCCTCCATTTTATGTTAAAAAAAAAAACAAAAATAAAAAATAAGAAAAAAAAAATGAAAACTGAAATTAAAACTGACCGCACTGATATTCACTTCACAGATTTCAAAACTGGAATGACTTTTTGGCGGATTCTGAACTTGTTTATATTCAAATATAACGGCAAGTATTGAAATTTGGTGATGCCAGAGAGCAGTGAATTTTGGTGGGGATTTTAAAAATTAATATTGAGAGGTAGATGTTAAAGGGAGAGGGCAGATTTTTGTAATTGGTCTGGTGAGAATATTTTTTGGTGTTTGGATAGTTACTGCTCGTACTAAGTTGTCGTGGCCAGGATGGATATCTATTATTCTACCTAATGGCCATTTTCCAATAGGTATTTGGTCGTCTTTTAACAGAACGAGAGTACCTATTTCTAGATTCTCCTTCTCAACTTTCCACTTGTGTCTTTGATGCAGAGTATGGAGATAGTCTCGTGACCATTGTCTCCAGAAGTTGTAGGAGAGCGATTGGATAAGTTGCCATCTTTTAAGAGGATGTTGGAGAGGATTGAATGGGGGAGGTTCACAAGTAGTGAGGTTATGTCGACCGGTTAGGAAGTGTCCGGGAGTGAGGATATTGTAGTCAGTTGCATCATTTGACAGAGGGGAAAGATGGCGCTTGGTGGATTTTACTCCGGCTTCCCATAAGCCTCCAAAGTGAGGTGCTGCAGGAGGGTTAAAGTGCCAAGATATACCTTGGTTTGCAATTTCGCTGGCTAGATCAGTTTCGATTGCTTTGATCGATTTTTCTAAATTTGACTGTAAGAGTCTGTTAGCTCCAACGAAGTTGGTGCCTCGGTCCGAGTAGATGTGAGAGCAGAGGCCCCTCCGTGCGACAAATCGCTTCAGGGCGGCTATGAAAGCTGGTGTTGACAAATCAGAGACGAGGCCTTGGTGGCCAAGCAAACGAACAGACAAATATAAGCCTTGGTTATTCTCGCTCCTCTCAGTGTTGACGTTTTCATATCAAGCGGACCTGCATAATCTACCCCAGTGTGTTGGAATGGAATGGTAACGATATACTTATTCTAGCTGAGGGCAGAGAACTCATTAGCTGAGAGCTAGGTCTAGCGTTAAACCGAAAACAGTCAACACATTTGTGAATGCGATGTCTAATCGTATTGCGTGCATTTAGTAACCAATAATGGTTTCTTAAAGTACTCAGTATTGTTTGGGTGCCTCCGTGTAGGGTATAAAGGTGAATATGATCTATCAGAATGTTGGTTAGGTGATGGTTATTAGGGAGGATGATTGGATGTTGTTGGTCGTAATTTAATTGAGACTGTGTGAGACGACCTCCAACTCGTAGGATATTTTCAGAGTCGAGTATAGGATTGAGAGACAGGATTCGACTTTTTTTAGGAAGGGGAAGCCTTTTTTGTAGTTGAACAATTTCGGAGGGGAAGCAGATTTTTTGGAGAAGTTTAATTAGGCATCGTTCTGCCTTTTTTAATTCGGAGACAGATAAATACTGAGTAGAGGGATATGTTTTGCGCATGCTGTTAATAAATCTAAAACAGTATGCAGTTATTCTGATAGTTTTTTGAAATGAAGAATATTTATTTAGTAAAATCATTTGATCATCGACAGTGTTGGTGAGAACTTTTGATTTTTTATATTCTAATTGAGTCTGTAGATCTGACGATTGTTGAGGCCAGAATTCCTCATCTTGATGTAGCCAGTCTGGGACTTTTTTTAGGAAGGGGAAGCCTTTTTTGTAGTTGAACAATTTCGGAGGGGAAGCAGATTTTTTGGAGAAGTTTAATTAGGCATCGTTCTGCCTTTTTTAATTCGGAGACAGATAAATAGTGAGTAGAGGGATATGTTTTGCGCATGCTGTTAATAAATCTAAAACAGTATGCAGTTATTCTGATAGTTTTTTGAAATGAAGAATATTTATTTAGTAAAATCATTTGATCATCGACAGTGTTGGTGAGAACTTTTGATTTTTTATATTCTAATTGAGTCTGTAGATCTGACGATTGTTGAGGCCAGAATTCCTCATCTTGATGTAGCCAGTCTGGGCCATTCCACCACATCGATGCAGAGACTAAGATGCTTGGCAGAATGCCTCTTGATGCTACATCCGCGGGATTGTTTTTGGATGAGACATGTTTCCAAATAGCTTGTGGAATATTTTCATGGATTTCGGAGATGCGATTGGCTACGAATGTTTTCCATGTGGAGGGATGTTTGTGTAGCCATGCCAAAACTATGTTGGAGTCTGTCCAGGCTACAACCTTTACTTTCTCTAATTCTAAATCGATGCTGACTTGTCTGATAAGCCAAGAAAGCAGGACAGCACCACATAGTTCCAAACGTGGTAGTGAGACTGGTTTAATGGGAGCTACTTTGGTTTTTGC
This sequence comes from Dioctria rufipes, assembly GCA_963924295.1. NCBI lineage: Eukaryota > Metazoa > Arthropoda > Insecta > Diptera > Asilidae > Dioctria > Dioctria rufipes. The sequence continues at coordinate 4,219 of CAWUPM010000731.1, read as the reverse complement.
TGTTATTAATAGGACTCTAGAGTTCTCCTGTATTTTCAGGTATAGAACTGCTGAGTAGGCATGAATAGATGCATCGCAGAAACCATGTAGCTCCATCGCTGTTGTGTTAGGCTGATAGCCTAGCCATCGTGGAATTTGTATTTTCTGTATGTTGTGTAATTGATCTTTGAATTGATTCCACTCTCTTGATATATCTGTCGGCACAGCATCGTCCCAATCACATTTTGAGAGCCAGAGTTTTTGGATCAGTATTTTGGCTGTGATAACACAAGGAGCTAACCATCCCAGTGGATCAAAAAGAGAGGAAACCTCAGATAAAATTATCCGTTTCGTATACATGGGTTTTGGCTCAGGAACATTGGTTTTGAATGAGAAGTGGTCGGTAGATGGATACCAATGAATGCCGAGAGTTTTTATAGACTCATGTTCAGAGAATTCCAAATTTGTTTTCAACTCTCGGTGTTCTAGTGGTATATGTTTGAGTAACTCATGATGGTTAGCAGTCCATTTGCGTAGGTTGAAAGTTCCTTTGGCTAGGGTTGCGATAAGCTCGTGTTGTAGTTGCTGAGCTTCGTTCAGACTGTGTGCGCCTGAGACCAAATCGTCTACGTAAAAGTCGCGCATGATGCTCTTTGCAGCGAGGGGATAGTTACTTGCTTCATCCTTTGCTAGCTGCTGCAAAGTTTTATTAGCAAGATATGGTGCAGGTGCTGTACCAAAGGTAACTGTAGTCAGAGCGTAGTCCTTTAACTCTTCTCCTTGTGAGTTTCTCCAAACTATTCTTTGGTAATGTTGATGTTCAGGTTTTATCTGAATCATCCTGTACATTTTTTCAATGTCTGCAGTGAAAGCAAATTTGTACAGACGCCATCTCAATAAGGTGGTCCAAAGCGTTGGTTGGATTGTAGGTCCAATCATTAATTGTTCATTCAATGATCTACCATTAGAGGTACGTGCAGATGCATTGAATACAATTCGCAGCTTTGTAGTGGTGCTCTCTTTGAGCACTGCATGGTGGGGTAAATAGTAGTATGTGATCTTGTCACATGCTTTATTTTCTGCTGATAATTGTGTATGTGGGATAAGTTTCATATGTTTGAGATGGTCGTATTCCTCAATACAAGTTTTGTATAATTTGAATAATTCAGGATTATTGGCGAATCTTTTTTCAAGCTGCAAGAATTGTTTGACAGCCATGTTTCTAGACTGCCCGAGTTGGGGAATGCTGCAGTCTTTGAAGGGTAAACTAACCTCATATTTTCCAGAAGACAGGCGCTTTGTGGTCTTCTGGTAAAGCTTCTCGCACAGCTGGTCTTCTGGGGATAGTGCTGGTGCAGCAGAGCATTCCTCCAATTCACAGAATCTTTTTAACTGACTGTCTAAATCAGTATTGATCATGGTGTGGGTGGATAGCATGGTAGTTATCATGCTTTTAGTTTCTGGTACTGCTCCGACCAGAATCCAGCCCAGTTCGGTATTTTGGGCTGTTGGAGTGTTGCCAGCTCCTCTCCTTATGCCATTTTTGATAATGGCTGCATAGACATCTGCTCCCAGCAAGATGTCGATTTCTCCTGGAACTGAGAATCTAGGGTCTGCTAGTGGGAGGTTGATAATGTGTCTCCAACTTGACACTTCGATGGTTTGAGCTGGCAATAATTCAGTGATTTTTCTTATCACGAGCATATTGCTCTCTATTTTGAACTTAGTATGTATTGAGTTGATTGTGACAGTTGCTTGTTTTAAAGCTGTCTTGGTGGGAGTTGTACCAAGTCCAATTAATTCTTGGGTGGTTGGAGATCCTTTAAGGCGTAATAGCTTAAAGGCCTTTTCTGTCATGATTGACACTTGTGACCCTGAGTCTATTAACGCTCGGAATGTCATCATGAGTCCGGATGGTGCAGTGACGTTAATCAGAGCTGTAGATAGAAGAGCTCTTTTCATGTTTGCGGTTAGAAAACTTTGAACTTGTTGCTCATCATTTCCATAGGTGGGTGTGCTTAATTCAGCTTCCATATTGGAATTTTGGAAGGATTGATTAGGTGATTCTGTCACCGAATCGTTTCGCTCATAGTGGAGCAATGTGTTATGATTTTGCTGACAATGATAACAATTTTTATTGCTAGTGCAATTTGTTAAATTGTGGTTGGGTGATAAGCAGTTTTTACATAAATGCTTATTTGTGACAACTTCGTGACGTTGTCGGGTGGTCAAATTTCTGAACATCGGACAGTGGAATATTATATGATTTCCTTTGCAATGGCTGCAAGAGTATGTTTTTGTAGGTGGGTGTATTTGTTTTGAGCTCTTAGTATTGTTCAAGAGTCCATAGGTGGGTTTGGGAGAGAATGGTTTTCTCTGTGTCGTTGATGACGTAGTTTTGTTTCCTATCATTTCTAATGTTCGGAAACGAGATTGTAGGAATTTTTTTAGTGTCTTTATTTGGGGTAAATCGGTGCTATTGTGGAGGCTTTGTTCCCATAATTGGTGCGTGTCTGGGTGTAATTTTTGGACCGTCAAATATATAATTATTGGGTCCCAATTGTCGGTGTCTATTCCCAGATTTTGTAGCGCTAGTAATGCTTCAGTTATATTGTCTAGCAGCCTTTTGATATTGTCGGCGGTATCATGACTTATGGATGGAAGAGACAATAATTTTTTTAATTGTACATTCACTAATATTCGCTTATTTGAATAGCGTTCTTTTAGTAGCTGCCAGGCTGGTTGGTAATTTGCATCACACACTTCGTAGTGTCTGAGCAGTTTTTCGGCTTCTCCCACCAGATTAGTCTTTAGGAAGTACAATTTGTCAACGTCTCTCAAATCATTATTGTTGTGTATGACCGAGTTAAATAAATCGTGGAAAGAGATCCATGTAGAATATTCTCCATTAAATGTTGGTAGCTTGATTCTGGGGAGTCTCTCGCTATTGCATGACATTGTGCTAGCAGATGTTGGCTGTGTATTGGGAGGATTGCTGACAGATGGTTTTGGTGCTAATTTGTCGATGTCTTCTTCCATGCTTGCTGCCTTTTCAATATAATACTCCTGTACATCACTAAATGTCTCTTTCGTGAAATATTCTAATTTGCGATCTTTCTTTGTCGCTCTTTTTCGAATTACCCTATGCCGTGTTTGGAATTCTTTCCAATATTCGGTAAACGTTGTAAACGTTTCTCTGTCGATTTGACAGTCTTTTTCTGCCTTCTCTTTGATGCCTTTTAAATAGGTCTTCCATTAAATCTTTGACCTCTTTTTGGGATTCAACCAACTCTAATACTGAGCTAATGGTCTCGTCCCCGGCTTCAGATATACTGCATTCGTCATCTGTAGGCATTTTGAATGGAGAGGCTTAGTTTTTCTCACTGTGATGTAATAAGCAATATTTTTCTCAATTCTATATTTGAATAGCTGAGTTATCCGGCTCGAAGAACCAATGTGAGATCTGTGCTCAAGCTAAAGGGGGGTGCCGGTTATGAAAGGATAACTCAACCTTTAACAATTCAAATATAAATTTTTTTATTCAAATATATTGCTTAAAACTAATATCTCAAATTCAATTCAATAATCTAGCTTACTATATCTCTACGAATTCAACACTTATACTATCTTAAATTAAACAATTCAACATAAATTCAATAATTCAAAAAATACTGCTACAGAGATTTGTTCTCCTTATTTCTGAAAAAGAAGAGAAGAAAAATGAATTTACCATTAAATTCATGAACAAATGAAATAGAAGTTTTTGTGCTGCACGTCTAAGCGCTATAGTAGTAATGGACATAACTAATTTGGCAGAAGTCAATTTCTGCAGCAAGAGTAGATTCCTGCTTCGATGATGGATGAAATAAAGCAGAAGTAGATTTCTGTAGCAGGAGTAGATTCCTGCTTAGACGTAGGATAGAATTAAAGCAGAAGTAGATTTCTGCAGTAGGAGTAAATTCCTACTCAGGTGGGAGATGAAAAATAAGCAGAATTAAATTTCTGCAGTAGGAGTAAATTCCTACTAGATGGAAGCAAATAAGGTTTAGGATAGTTGGAAAAATCAGATTAAACTCTGATGTGTTCAGATTAAATTCTGAACTAGGAATGGATGATTTTGCTGCGGCTCGCTGCTTATTTATAGCCGCCGCAAACCGCTATTTTGTTGCTTCAAACATGCGTTGCCCTGGCAACGCTAATTTCATAGTTTCGTTTCTATGCGGCGAGAGCGACAGCAGCT